>PVKU01009235.1:0-63296 GCA_004027475.1 Anoura caudifer
AGACTTCCAATCTTTTTCTGTGTAGGTGGAGGAAGTCCTTATTATCGTGGAGTAGCTACAGGTAGAGTAGTAGGAAAGGAACATGAGATTGAATACTTCTTAAACAGACTGTCAACCTGTCATTCTGGTTTTAGCCCCAGCTTCACCTTTCATGCTTCTGATTCCCAGGCTCTTAAGGGTTCTGCTTCTCTGTTTTCCCCACTGCCAGCTTAGGTTTCAGCTATTTGCTATTTGTCCATCTGGTCTCTAGCTTCCAAAATGTGTTTTCTGTCTGCTCATATTTTCTGTCTTTATTACTCAGTGCCTTTTTAGAATTCCTTTTAACTGTATTATTTTATCAGATAAGGTCAGAAGAAAATGAATGTTTTCATCCCTCCGTCTTCACCTTGAAGTTGCTATACATGTGTTTATATTTCTTTTCCAGTCTATATAAGCTTTCCAAGGTTGGTACTCTAATTTTCTGATCTATGAGGTCTGTCCAGAAAGATTGTGAGACATGGCTATCCAGCCATGTGGTTTGAAAAACAGAGGCATTTTTTGAAGAAGATACAAGAAAACACTGTGCATAGGACAATGACACCTCACTCCCCTTCAAAGTAGGCACCTTGGGACCTCACATAGTTCTCCCAATCACCATCAGCTGCCCCATCATATTTTCCTGAATCTCATCAACGGTCTGAAATCTCTTCCCTTTCAAAGGTCATTTTAGTTTTGGGGAAAGCCAGAAGTTACAGGTGCCAAATCTGGGCAATTGCGGGGCTGAGACACCTGGGTGACTTGATGTTTCACCAAAAAACTCTGCAGGAGATGTGATGGAAGAGCAGATGCATTGTGGTAATGAAGCTGCCTAGTCACCAGCTGCCCACAGCTGCAGCCTTCTGAATCATCTGAATAGTTTCCACGGAGGAATGTTCAAACTTAATGCAAAATTTAATGCAGATTCGTTGCCCTACTCACTCAATCATTTTGAATGTGACAGCCACACGGTATTCATTCTTACTCAACAGAGTCTCCTGCCCCCACCGACTCATACAGTGAAGTCATCATTGTTCATGCATGTGCATTCCAGTACCCTCTCCTCAGCTGCCAGATCGCATCAGTGTTGTGCAAACCATTCTTGTTATACTAACAGAGGTTGGACTTTCTCTGGACAGACCTCATATGTTAACTGTTGTCTTCCAGTAAAAATCAGGGCTTTATCTTTTTGGACAGGATTAATGATAGTTACGTATACCTGTGTCCTCTCCTCTTTCCATTGAAATTACAACTGAATTCAAATAGCAGAATGTGTCTTCTACTTTGTTTTGTGCCTGGAACAGGGACTAGGTGGGCCCGTTATGTTTGTTCTAGGACTGCTGATAGACAGCCTTTCTTCTTCCCACCGCAGTGGCAGATCAGCAGCGGGCAGGCTCCCCCGTCAACTGCCAACAGCACGCCCTCCACTCCGTCCAGTCCCACCATCACTAGCGCAGCAGGATATGATGGAAAGGCTTTCGGCTCACCTATGATTGATTTGAGCTCACCAGTGGGAGGTTCTTATAATCTTCCTTCTCTTCCAGATGTAAGTATACACAAAGTTTATGACAAGAATCTATTTCAAAAATTTTATGTGAACTTAGTAAAAAGCATGGGTTTGTTAGATTATAGGTTGTGTGTGCATTTTAGAAGTTATTTGTATCCTTTAGAAATATTATAACAGCAGGAAAAATGAAAAGATTATAGACACTTGACCATATTACAGAATGTCTTCAGGGCACTGGAGTTGAAGGTGTTTGTAAATAGATGATTATGGTGTTTGGTTATGGAATCTTACGTTGGGAAAGCAGGGAAGTGAGGACATGGGAAAGAGGTGCTGGAATGTGATATAAGAGTAAGTTTGGAGAGGGAAGCTAGAAGTAAAGATGCCAGGAGAGATGGAGACAAGTCTAATAATAGAAATGAAAACATTTTCTGTTGTGTTGTACCAGTGCGAAACTACCTCTGATTTATATTTAAATGAAATACATTTACCCTCTAAATTCCAACTTTGTTAGTATGAGTTTTTTAAAAAAATCTTTCTAAAGGCAGAAAATATATCCTCTGCACAGATCTCCACACATAAGTTGATGCCTGTTTTACTTTATTATTATCCTCCAAAGTTAGATAATCACACACAAACATGAAAAACTTAAGAAATATCTTGAAAGATTGTGAAAGAATTTTTAATTTTCTTTATTTAGTTTTTTAAGTTACTGAATCAACTAATATTTTCTAATAGTGGTATCATTATCCTTACCAGAGTTATTTCATTTTTTAAATAATTGTTTATACTTTAAATGGATAGAGTCCATGTATTTTTCATACGTAGGTAAAACATAGGAAAACTTTTTGTTCCATTCTTATTTTATTTTAGCTTTTAGGATTACTCTACAGTGTAAATAACTTTTCTTACATTGAGATCTATCAAATACAATCATTTCAGTACTCATTTATTTTTTAAGATTTATTTATTTTTAGAGGGGGGAAGGGAGGGAGAAAAAGGAGAGAAACATCAAAGTGTGTTTGCCTCTCGCGCGCCCCCTACTTCCCAGTGCCCTGACTAGGAATCGAACCAGCGACCCCTTGGTTCCCAGGCCAGCACTCAGTCCACTGAGCTGCACAAGCCAGGGCCTTCGGTACTCTTTTATTCTCCGAAAAGTATTCGCCAAGATATTGCTAGACGAATGTTAAACATAAATGACCGTGTGTGCTTCCCTACTTGCCCAAGGTGACCCAGAAAATTAAAATGTCCTGCTCTTTTCCTCTAGAGTCCTCAGGTACTAGTGACTCTTTGTTCACCAGCCTTTTCCAGCAAGATTCCTCATCTGAACCACAGAACAAGAAACTGATCTGAGTGGCTGTTTTCTCAGTCTTCCCAAGGATGGTTCATAGCTAGCACCATTCTAGAAGTAAATTTGTTATATACAGTCTGTGCTCTAGGAATGTGGGACCTAATTCTCTTGTAGAATCCTGGTTGAGAAAGACTGCAACCATGTTAGAGAATTGAACTGGATTTTAATCACAAAGATATTCTTGGGAAATGGAAATAAATGTTTTTTATCAGCATGAAAAATATCTGCATCTAAAGCATTAAAGTCTGATTCAATAGAAATTTATTATCTTAACCTGGCAATCAATTAGAAAACAAGTGTTATTTGTATACCTATTGCATTAAAGCAAGGATCTACGTGGGATCAGTTTTTCCTGCCAAACAGTAGTAGTGTACTTAGGTGATGTTGGTGTTCTGGAAATGTGTTATGTATGGACTGGCTGCATTTATCTGGGGCATACCAAAACCTCAGTTCTCAAGTGTGGGCCAAGGACACAGGTGTCTCTAACAACCCTTTCAGAGGCTCCACAAGGTCTTCCCTGTGTAAGGCCAGATTTTCTTCATATTCTTCAACCAAAACCACACATCAAAACAGATTTGGTACTCTGGCTGGTGTGGCACAGGGGGTTTAGCGCCCGCCGGTGAACTGAAAGGTCGCCAGTTCAATTCCCAGTCAGTGCACATGCCTGGGTTGCAAGCCAGGTTCCTGGTTGGGGGGGCTGTGCAAGAGGCAACCAACCACACATTGATGTTTCTCTCCCTCTCTTTCTCCCCACCTTCATCTCTCTCTAGAAAATAAATAAATCTTTAAAAAAACATATTTAATGCAGAAGCAGATATAATAAATCCAGCTGGCTGTTACTAAGCAAGATGCTAAAGAGATTTGCAAAAATGTGAAACTGTGCTACTTTTCCCACGAAGGCTTTTTTAAAAAAATTGGTTATTTTTAATAAAGTATTAAAAAATGGTTTTGCTTTAATTTTTATGGATGTGAATGACTCACAATATTCCTTTCTCTTGGCTCATGATTTCTGAAATAGTGTATCCCAGTATACTCACTAACGTGGAACATTAAGAGTGAAAACCTTTTTCAAAGCTTGTTTACAGAGACTATGCATCAAAACTTCTCAAATATGATGTTGGCATGTTTTATTATTTGATAATAATGAAACTTAAAGTTTTCTTATACATTTAAAGTAGCTTTCAACTGGTGAAGTCTGGATACCATGAAATAATTTCCTTTTTTTATAAGATTGATTGTTCAAGTACGATTATGCTGGACAATATTGCGAGGAAAGATAATAATGTAGATCATGGCCAGCCAAGACCACCCTCAAACAGAACGGTCCAGTCACCAAATTCGTCAGTGCCATCTCCAGGCCTTGCAGGTAAAGTGGGCTACTTTGGATTTTGTTTTTCTAGTTTTTTCCTCAAGTTGTAACTTTAAAAAAAAAAAATTCTCTCCTTTTTTTGTTGGATGATTTAAAAGGTTCTGAGTATTTGGCCCTATTTAAAATTAATGTATGGTGCTTTCAAAATGGAAATCAAAGGCTTAACCTATGTACATTTTCAATTTCAACATTATTTATAGGCACTGTATACTCCCAGGAAGAAATTAGTATTATACTCTTCTCTTTTTGACAAGTTGAGTTGCCTGTGATGTGGTGTCTTTCCGGATGTGATTTGCCTGGGGTCGTTATTTATCACTGCCAGTCACTCCTTTGGTGGTTTGCTTGGTGTTTGTGTTTAAGGACTTTTAACATACTTACTCCTTTCCTTCAAGAGGGAAGCAGTCTTAGCAACTGTGTCAGAATAGGTGTCTTAGACCAAAATAAGGAAAGTGAAGACTTTCTTAAGTCATTCACTACTCACAAAAGCATAAGGCAGATTACACAATTTAAAAGGAAATGCTTATTTAAAACACAGACTTAAAAATGGGAAGGAATTTATGGACAAAATAGAGCAAAGGCTGTTTAATTATGTAACAAATTAATTTGAATAAATAAGGAAAGTACTGAGGACATAAGCAGATAATTCCCTAAAAAAGAAAATACCCGTAGCCAGTGAAATGGGGCTGGTTGGGTGGGGGCGGGAGTTGTTTAGTCGCACTACCAGTAGTCATTAAAAAAAAAATCAAAACAAGATATAATTTCTAACTATTGAATTAGCAAAGATGTAAACAGTGAAAATACTTACTGATGAGAATGTGATGCGTGAGCTACTGATGTGTAGCTGCGGAGAGTACAGGTTGACAAAACACTTCCGGAAACCATGTTGGCAGTCTGACTGAAGGTAACCTTCATTCAGCGCTGACTCTGCCAGGCCCTAGACAAAGAACCTTATATGCCTGCCTGGCAGAGTGTTGGCTTCGGCGTGGCATTCTTTCCTGGACTGCTGTTGTATCAGCCCCTGCCCCTTTGTATTGTGTTCTGTGGCTTTCACGGGCACTTGTGTCCTCACTGAGATCCTCTTCTGGTTACTCTCACACGGGGGACATTCGTCAGTGTTTGGGAACATTTTTGATTGTTACACCCCTGGGTGGGAAGTTTGGAGAGATGCTAATAACTGGCGGGGGACTGGCATCCTGCAGTGCACAAACAGCCTCCACAACAAAGAATTACCTGGCCCAAAATGTCAATTGTGTTCACTTTGAACAGCCCTGCTAGTCTGCAGGGACTCAGTCTGTGCTAGGAGTTGAGCAACTACTTAGTGCTTTATATGATTTCAGGATGTGTTCCAGCTTCAAAGTAGTACTAAGTGAGCACATTCAGTATGAACTACATACCTAATTGTTAATTCATTTCATGAATGTGGATGATTTCCTTCTCCTCAGGGCCTGTTACTATGACTAGTGTACACCCCCCAATACGTTCACCTAGTGCCTCCAGTGTTGGGAGCCGAGGAAGGTAAGCTGACTTTATTTCATTCTCTAGGTAGAAAATCTCATTAAATTTCTTTTGCCCCAGTGCTCAAATGCTTTGGTAGTCAGTATACTTGGAGCAATGTTTTTTAATTTTTGACTTTTAACTTAAAAGGATTTAATAATTATATATTGTTAATTTAATAAATTAATGGTTTAGGTAAATTATAATTTTATCTTTAAAGATACAGATATTTGTGTATATATTGAAAATAAAATGTTTTATTTTTATCATATAGCAAGGAAAAGTAAAGTAGGGTAAAACACATTGAACTATATGGGGAAAACACACAAAAGCAAACTTAGGGAAAAGAAACATAATTTTATACTAACAACTTCAGTGTTCTCTCAACTTTCTAATGACCCAATGTTGATTTTGCTTTAAAATAGATTTGTATTTGTGGAAATTCTATTTTAATTTACTGCTTTGTTTTTGTATTCCCTATGCTTGCAAATTTCTCCTGGAGAATGAACCCAGTTCTTATTTTTTCATCATATGCAAGCAGTACTTTCTGAAGAAAGTTGTGATTCAATCCCACGAGAACAGTGGCTGTCTGTAAAAGCTTTTTGTCCCACCATGTTTTTTTCAATATTGGAACATCAATAAATTATGTCCCTAGTTAATTGTCTTCTCACTGCTTGACAATAAATCATTAACATGAACCTAGGTTCTCTTTGTCACTGACTAGAGAAGGCAATGGTAAAGCCTAAAGAAAGATGCTAGTTCTAAGATACTAACTCTGGCTGCCCTGTTTCAGAGCCTCAGAATATTGAAATCAGTTTTCTTTTGATTCAGGCATTATTTATTTAAGTATCTTCAGATGTATAGTGTAACTGTTTAGATGGGTTGATGTATAGAACATTTTTATATGTAAGAAAATTTGTATATAACAGTTGCATTTAAGTTATGTATCATTTATTAGTGATGTAACATAGTTTCCATTGTTGTAAAGATGTGGCATTATTCTGAAAGCTGTTATACTTTATTTTGAGATACTTAAGGTAGCATTCTTAGATTTTTTTTTTTTCCTTTCTTTTTTATACTTAAAGCTCTGGCTCTTCCAGCAAACCAGCAGGAGCTGATTCTACACACAAAGTCCCAGTGGTCATGTTGGAGCCAATCCGAATAAAACAAGAAAACAGTGGACCACCTGAAAATTATGATTTTCCTGTTGTTATAGTGAAACAAGAATCAGACGAAGAATCTAGGCCTCAAAATGTAATTATATTAATGATTGCAGTACTGTTCCTCTTCGGGTGATAGGATAAGAAAAACTTTTACATAGCTCATAGGAGGTAAAAAAAAAAAAAAACCTTTTTTAAAGCAGAGGAATAGTTGACTTACAAGTTGAAATATTTGAGGACAGTCTCTCAGTAAATTAAAACAAAAGATAGATGGAAAACAGGGAGAAGAGTTTCAAAAATCATAGGTTCAAATGAGGAGGTTGGGCATTTGAAAGAGAACAGAGTAAAACACATGGAAGGTAATTGCCACAGAATTAATATAAGGAAACTTCATGAAACTGAAAGACGTGAGCATTTGAACTGAAAGGACCTAACAAGTACTAGAACATGAAGTAAAAAAATCAACAATTGTGTAAAAATCAAATAAACATTTTAGACATGCATACAATATCACAAAAAAATTAATTTCCATGCACTTATCCTCAGGAAGATATTTGAAAATATGATTCATCCAAAATGGAGTAGACCAAGAAAGAAGAAAACGTAAGAGCCCAGAAATGGGGTCCGACACAGAAGGGAGGCAAAGAAAAGGGCGGTGTCCAGCCCGGCAGCCCCTCCAGTACTCCCTGTAGCAGGGGGACCGGAGACTCCGCAGGAGTGCGTACGGAGGGGCAGAAAAGTGCGTGACGGCATTCAGAAGCGTTTTATAAACACTGTCGGAGACTTCGTCATGAGAATGACTTAGTCGTTTGCAATTTTCACTATCCTAGGCTCCAACATAAAATTTTGATTCATCTTAAAGTTATTAATGGCTCTATGAATGATTTTTTTTAAATCTACATGAGACTTGTTTTTCTATCTAGGTATAATTTGAATTAACAGTTCCAATAAAATGTACTTACAGTTTATATGGTTTATTTTTACACTGCCCACCTATTCTCCCAGTTCTGTAACCAGCAACAAATTCAAAGACTTTTCCTTTATCATCCACACCCCCTGACTATATTGTTTTAATGATGTTTTCCAGTTAGAAGTCCGTGACTTCTGCACCATTAGAAACTCTAACACAGTTAGCAGTAAATTGATTCTGTTCTTGCGCATGTTCACAGACCCCTTTTTAAGTAACCACAGCTCGTAAGAGAGCAGTCTTTGGTCTAAAACTGCAGTAGTGCTAACAGAGGACGCCAGTTTTAAGAAAATGTGTATATTTGCTTCCTTCCACTGCAGACCAACTACCCAAGAAGCATACTCACCTCCCTGCTCTTAAATAGTAATCAGAGCTCTGCTTCCGAGGAGTCTGTGCTCAGGTCAGATGCCCCTGACAGTACAGGAGATCAGCCTGGACTTCAGCAGGAGAATGCCTCCAACGGGAAGTCCGAGTGGCTGGATGCCTCTCAGAAGTCACCCCTCCATGTCGCAGAAGCAAGGAAAGAGGACGACCCCAATGAGGACTGGTGCGCAGTGTGTCAGAACGGAGGGGAGCTCCTGTGCTGTGAGAAGTGTCCCAAAGTATTCCACCTTTCTTGTCATGTGCCCACGTTGGCAAATTTCCCAAGGTAAGAGACTACTTGCTTCCCTTTCCCACATTCTTTCATTGTCAACAATAACAGCAATAAAACTTGACAATTAGTATAACATAAAACCTTTCCTTCCCATACCTTGCCTTCAATTAATTCCTTGTGCTTCTCTCCAAAACCTAGTCTGTTTGAAAAAGAAAAATAATGAACTTCGAATGGTTACAAGGGGTTGCCGTGGAGATCAGCGGTCCTTCTGCACCGCTGCCACAGTCGCTTCTTGCTTGGCAGGCGCTGACGTTTACAGACATCTCAGATTCTCACAGCACCTTTGAGTGATGATGGCCATTGAGTTCATCTCTCAGTTCTTCAAAGGCTATACTATGTAAAATTTAATTTCAAATGAAGTTGCAATAATAGTGCTAACAGCATTTCCTTTTCTTGAATCATTTGGGGCAAAACACCAGTTATGCATCACAGCAGCCATAGATTAATGTGTCTGTTTATTCAAGTGTTTATTTTATATATGTATTTCTTACCTCCTTGGCTAGATTAATATTTACTATCCGGGCCCCTGCATTGCATTTCTACGGTTCAGCTCTCTTAGCATGGTGCTACATACGTAGTAGTTATATGGTAAATTCTCAGTGATTAAAATTGATGCCAGGTAAATAATTGTGCATCATAGACGGCATGGAGAAGGCAGGCAAGGGATGTGGTGTAGAGAAAAACGATGCACTAAGAACTCAAAGACTTTATCCCCCCACAGTGGAGAGTGGATTTGCACTTTCTGCCGAGACTTATCTAAACCAGAAGTTGAATATGATTGTGATGCTCCCAGTCACAACTCAGAAAGAAAGAAAACTGAAGGCCTTGGTAAATTAGCACCAATAGATAAAAGGGTAAGTTTTTTAGCCTTTCCAAGCAGGGGTTTTGTTGTTAGATGCATTATTATAATTTGGGTGTGCTTTTCATCAAAGATGTGATACTCAATCAAATTTCCTATCAGCTTTTTTCTTTAGTATTTATTTCCACAAAAATATAAGAATCTTAAATAATATACTTAAAAGCAGACTAACTTTTTTGGTTTAAAAAAATCACAGTACTACTTGTGTATGTAGTAGCATTTTGCAGAAGCTTAAAATACCTTACTTGAACAAGTAGAATGTGTATCCTTTATGTGGCCTGGACTCTTAAATTTAGTCTGTCTTTAGTAAATTTCTGTTTTGTTTTATTTATACTACAGATAGGTTTTCTTCCTCGGAATTTGTTGAGAGATGGGTTTTTCTATTTACTTTTCCAGGAAATAATTCCATTCTTTCACCCTGTGGTACTAGGTTTATACCTCAAAACTAGCTAAAATATTAATTAACTGTAATTAACATTTAAACCTACTGAATCAACATTTCTGTATTAACAAAGAAGCTCCTTAGCTCAATGATTAAGTAGAACAGTGAGTATGAAAGTTGACATGCGGGCCCTGGCTGGTGTAGCTCAGTGGATTGAGCGCAGGCCTGTGAGCCAAAGAATCACAGTTCGATTCCCAGTCAGGGCACATGCCTGGGTTGCAGGCCAGGTCCCAGCAAGGGACATGCGAGAGGCAACCATACATTGATATTTCTCTCCCTTTCTCCTTCCCTTCCCTTCCAAAGGTAAATAAATAAATAAATAAAAGAACTTAAAAAAATAAATTAAACAAAAAAAAAAGAAAAAGAAAGTTGACATGCAACAGGGGCCCAGCCGTGCCCAACCAGCACTGTGGTGTTTATCGGGGCTAACCCGAAAGCAGAGAAGTAGCAAAGTGCCATCAGAGAGAGAGAAAGAGGGCCTTAGGACTGGGCAAACCAGGAAGGGGCTCTGTGTTTGGATCTCTTCCTTTATTGACTACTAATAATTCGGCACACAAATTGGAGAGAGAACTGTGAATTAATTTTTAAAGAGCTTCAAGTGAGTTTCTGGTGACACTGTCTTCTGTTCCTGTAACTACAAAGACTGCTCTCATAGCACAGAAACCCCGGACTGACAAACAGCACAGTTCAGTAAGTGATTGGGAAGGAGATAAAAATTCCAAGTATCGGGACTTTTCTTGTATTCATCTGGTTTTAATTTTTATTCAGGTACTTTGAGACATACGACATTGTAATAAAAAATAAGCTGTGACTTCATTTTATTTTATTTTTTGCTTAGAAGTGTGAACGTCTACTTTTATTTCTTTATTGCCATGAAATGAGCCTGGCTTTTCAAGACCCAGTTCCTCTAACTGTAAGTATTAATGTCATTTTGTGCATTATTTCAGAAAAACCATTCCATTACACAATGGGATGTAATGATTCCATTACACAATGGAATGATTTTTCTGAAACTTGATTTATGAGATTCTAGTTTCTGTACCATTTTTCAGTAGTTAGTTTCTTGTATCTGATTCAGTCTTAAAGCTTATTCATACATGCTGAAGCTTTGATCTGAAATACATTTTACTGTTAACAGATTGGCCCAAACCTCTATTCACTTCTCATATATTCTTACTTCTCATCTCATGTATTTTACCTACTATTCTCTGAATGATTTGTATCAGTTGTCTCTCTCAGGAGATTTAGGCATATCTCCTAAAGTCTTAGGGGGAAAACTTTCCATTTGAGATAAAGACCCCCAGAATTCCCTGTACATATTTTAACTTTATGTGTCCAGACTTCAAATGTTAAGTAGACTTTTAACAGAGGAGGTTGTACGTGTGCGTGCTCATGAGTGTCCATTGACTTCGAAAAGGTTCATACTGAAAGTTTAATAAGACTTTAATGCATAATTTTAGAGTGCTAAAAGTACTACTCAAAATATGTTCTGTTCTCTGATATCCAGAATTTCTTTAAAAATTTAGTACTCTACAGTTTGATAAATTTTGAAAAGTTAATGCAAGGCTAGAAAAGAAAATGAGCTTAGTAAATATATTCAGCTGATAAACAGTGAACGTCTTTCTTGAGACCAAGTTTTGAGAAGTTGAGATAGGAAAAGGAAATAAATACTTTCAGGGGAAGGAACTTTTGTGCTTAAAAGAGGCAGGGCTTTTTCACACATAAAATTGAAAGAAAGAGGGTTCTAACCAGTAAAAACTTTCTCCACTGAAAAATTTAACCTAGAACTTGATGCTTTTTATGATCTTGGCTTAGAGTTACATTTGGTATTAATAATAACAGCAGCAGCAAAAAATAGCCTTCTTTTTCTTAATATATGTCATCTTATTCAGTGTTTACAAAAACTGTATGGGTGGTAAGATTATTCCTGTTTGATATGTGAAGTTCAGTGAGGTAAGGAACTTTACCAGGAGCGTGCTACTGGGTGGCAGAGCTGGGGTTCAAATCCAGATTCAAACCCCATTCACTCTACCACATGCAGCAGAAACATGTCAGATTCTACTGGGAATAATGGTGTTTTTAATAATTGCTTTTCATTTAATAATAAGAAAGGGGAAGTTTAGGAGGGGAAATGTGATGTTTTTAATTAAAAACAGTTAATGAAATTTTTTGGAAAAAGTGTAGGCACATGTAAAAGTTGTTGCCTAAGTTTCCTTAGTAATGACAAAACAGTGCAATCTGAATTTTATGCTACTAGTTGTAGAATTCATTTAGGACCAGGTAGAATTTAGTTATTTGCATTATAGTATCTCATTTATTTTGAAAGGTGCCTGATTATTACAAAATAATTAAAAATCCAATGGACTTGTCAACTATCAAGAAAAGACTACAAGATGATAATTTCGTGTACGCAAAGCCTGAAGACTTCGTAGCTGATTTTAGATTGATCTTTCAAAACTGTGCTGAATTCAATGAGGTGAGGTGGGAAAGGGGAGATTGATAGCAGTACCGAAAGCAGTATGAAACCAAACACCTTGTCGACAAACGAGGAGATTAGTTATGCTAGTGTAAACTTCCAAAAGGTCAAGTGTGTCAGGGAATGACTTTATCCACATTTATATTCCAAGGTTTATTATATGGTAAGTGGAAATGCAAATTATAGGTGACAACTTAAACATTTAGAAAATATTTTTATCTAACCTAGAAGAATTCTTTTTCATTCCCATCTTTATTTCTTGGAATATAGCACTTCCATACTTCAGTCTTTTTAATGTTGATCTTGCACTACTAAGGATGTGGCCTAGATAGTTCTAATTTTAAAATTTTCTCATCTGTCAATTTATCTAAATATCTGCCAGATTTAGAACCTTTCGTTTATGGTTTGTTCTAGGTGTCCATTACTCATTCCAGAGCTCCACATTTCCTTTGTTCTAAAGATACCTATTATATAATGCATACAATATGGCATCTTTTTATCTCCCTTTGGTAATCCAGTCCTGCCACTGCCACGTCCTTATAGAGTAATCCAGAGGACTCAAAGCCTTTTATTTACCTTTTATCTGACTCTGTATTACCTTTTATTTACTTCTATATTTTGTTCAGCCCCAGGCTATTATTTACTTTATATCAGTGACACTGCGTAAACATTTTTCCAAAACAATCCACTGGTACCCCTAATCTCAAGTTGAAAGCAAAAATGTGAGAAATTTACTCCTTTTAGAGATTGAAATGCTGGTGTTTGTTTTTTAATTCATATTTTTATTTTTATCCAACAGCCTGATTCAGAAGTAGCCAATGCTGGTATAAAACTTGAAAGCTATTTTGAAGAACTTCTAAAGAACCTTTATCCAGAAAAAAGGTTTCCTAAACTTGAATTCAGAAATGAATCAGAAGATAATAAATTTAGTGATGACTCAGATGATGACTTTGTGCAGCCCCGGAAGAAACGCCTCAAAAGCGTAGAGGAACGCCAGTTGCTTAAATAAGCAGCACCATTGGCGTGTGCTGGTTTTTAGATATTTTTGTTTTCAAAAATTATTTTGTCAGTAATTTAACATCGCTATAAAGAAGAATTTGTGACCACTCTGATCTATAAGTTTTTGATGTTTACTAGACTTTAATTTTCTTAACAACCCACTTCTTTTTAACCTTGTTATTAAGAAAGTAAGAAAAAAAGGAGAAAGGAAGAAAGAAGCATCAACAACAAAATAAAAAGACATTGTTTCCATTTCTGGATTTCAAAACTGTAATCTGGAACTGTAGCTACTATAGAAAGGAAATAGGTTTTGTATGAACTCTTAAGTTGAAATTTTAATGTGGTTTGGATGTGTGCATTAATCCACTTTTAGAAAAATACCACTACCCATTAATTATGGCCCAACCATGAGTTAGATGTAGTGTCCTTAAGAACAGTACATAGTGAAGAACAGTTAGGCCATAATTAATGAACATGGATGGTAATAAGAGTTCTATCCTAGGGATGCCAACTGGTGCAACGAATAAGTAGATTAGATACTAATGAGAAGGCACCTCATGTAAGATGGCAACTGTATTAAAGAAAAAGCAGGAAAACAAAAGTTTGATTTTTTTTTTTTGTTTTGTTTTGTTTTTCCTTGTCTATAGAGGTGTTTGGTATAGCAGATTTCCAAGGCCATTTTTCATACCTATCTTAATTGAACTTCTTCCACTGCGGAAGTAAGTGAACACGTTTGGTTTTGCTGGGTGTCTGTGTGGTTTTGCTGTGCGTTTGAACTGTGCAGGTGATCCTTTTATAACGAGACTCATTGTTTGCAGTATGGCTTGTAGTGGAACACCCAACATATGAAATACAGCTCTGTGCGGTATTTGATGTGAGGATTTTTTTTTTTTTTAAATATACCCTATTGGGCATTAAATGTATGTTCCCCTGAAAGGGACTGGTTTTTGTGGTTTTCATCTGTCTTTATAATTTGGAATGAAAATGTATTGTGGAATTTGGGAGCTGGCAGTTGGAGGGAATTATAGTAAAAATGTAATCTTTTCTGAAGCATCTATTTCCTATTTTTAAGAATTAGACCTTCACATTGAATCTTTGATCTCAATTCTAAATTTCATTTTTATTCTCATTAGAGATACAAAAGATGTCTTCTGAGGGCAAACATATCCTTAATGGGCCAGACCTCACTAGTTTGACATTGGCTTAATCCTTGTTCAGTGTCAAAGAAGGAAACTAGATTAAGGAAACTAGATTAAGAAAATTGCTGTGCCGTTTGCTAATCTAATGTTTGACAAAATATTTACTTACGAATTTTTTTAGTTTGCCAAAGTAAACCTTTCTAAAACACTAATTGGCTAAGGAAATTTTTCTGTTTAGGCTGATAGAATAAAAATATGGCCAACTTGAAAGAATGTTCTCTTTGGATGGTATCATCTTCCATGAATTAAACCTAGAGGACTTGCTTTTCATCCACATGGCATTACTTCTTAAAATGGACAATGTGAAAATATGCTTTGCCTGATTCACTGGGTTTTCAGACATTGCTAAAGATAAAATATGAGAAAATAACTTATTAGCAATAGCGTCTCACTTTCTGTATAGATTTAGGCCTTGTCTGTAATGTAAATTATACATTAATGGTTAAAAGGGTCATAGTCACTTTTTCACATTTGTGTTCAGGGTGACTGTTGTGATGGTGGTATCATTTTGAATATGCACTTGACATTTATTCTCTGAAGACTGAAGACATTTTGGTAACAGTGCTTATACCATTGAATTGTCTTATTTTGCTCCAGCATTTATAGCACACCAGCTGTTGAGCTTTTAGTAATAAGTTCGTTGGCATCTTAGAATACTGTTCTTCTAATGGTTTGTTCTTCCATATTTGTCTTCTGAGTTAAAACAGGGCAACACAGATAAATTTTGAGAAGGATCATGAAGGGAAGTAGTAACTAAAGAGAAAAAAATACATAATTTTCTAAAGGCATTCAAGCCAGAATTTCTAACTAATGCCCCCAAAACTTTCACTGATATATTCAGTGCCATATTAATCTTTTTAAAATTGATTTTTGGAGAGAGAGAGGGAAAGAGAAACATTGATTTGTTGTTCCACTTATTTGTGGATTCATTGGTTGCTTCTTGTGTGTGCCCTGACCAGGGATTGAACCCACAACCTTGGTATATGGGGACTACACTAACCAACTGAGCTACTCAGCCAGAGCGATATTAATCTTTTAAAACAGTATTTAAAAGTGGTTTTCTCTCCACAAAATCTTCAGTTAACAGTCTTCAAGATTATAGTCCTGTGATCTTATTAACAAGCACCTATGTGCTCAGGCAGATCCCAGCTAAGTAGTTCTTAAATTCTAACAGACAGCTGTAAGATGATCCTACGGATATATATATCGCATCCTCCCAAAAGTTAAGTGCAATTCAAGCAACCTTAACCTAACACTCCAGTGTTTATCTCCAAACAAAAACTCCAGATTTCCCTCTGTATTTAGAACCAAGAACCTAGAGTCATAGCTGCAAGACCCCCAATAACTAGACATGATCACACCTTTAGCCAGGGTTTATGGGTGAGCATGGTCTGTGGGAGCTAGGATTTACTCATTTCCAGCTCATCAAAAGCTTTCCCTGGTGCCAAGCATCTGATCTTTCCAGAAATAAGGAAGCCCAAGTACGGAGTCAGTGGCTTATATGGCTTTGGCAGAAGTATATAAATGGACTGAGATAATACCATACTGAATTCAAAATATATTTGTACATCAGCATCTGGCAATGCAATCATTTTGTCCTTTGAATTAACAGGCCCTGCTTATCTTTTCTGAATGGAAGGGTAGGAAATTGGAAAGTGCTAAAAGGAAAATGTCCTCTTGCTATGGTAGTTTGACTTTCTTTTCCAAGCTAAAGAAGCAGCGCTAAATTTTACTACACATAGTAGTGCAGTTGAAACATAGCTTAGGAATGCTTTCAGAAAGTTTCACTCCCAAGTCAAAACGGTAAGTATACAGATTTTTGCCACCTTTATGAATTTGCATTTCAAAGTCCTATGATTTCAGTGTTTAAATGTTTAAATCTAGGTTTCACAGAAGGACTAGTTAGACATTGAAAGGAGAAAGTCCTCCTCTTGGCCAAGCCCTGATCCACAAATAATGTGAATTCCAAAACTAAGTTGCTCCATGTGAACAAAAAATATTTAGGTTTAAACTAAAGATATACTCATTTTCTGTTTATCTGTATTTGTTTCGAATGAGAGAAATCGGGTGATTTGGTTAGCCATTAAATTCCGGATGTGGCCATGAGTTCAGGTATCGAATTTCTTAGTGAAATAGAGCACCTCCTTTTAAATAATCATGTACGTATTTTTAAAGTATTTTATAACCTCAGGTAAATTAATACTTGATGTCTTTTTACAAACACATCTCCCCTTCATTTTGGGTGTGAATTTACTACACCATAATTCACATGCTGGAGGCTCATGCTCCTGAGCGAGAACAGTGCTAGCCAATCCGGTCACAGATATCTGTCTCTATGAAGGTTTTGCTTATTGTGAGGGACACCTGAGACAGCAGTCTTTGTTTGTTTGTTTAATTTTAGGGGGCCAACTGGTGCTTTGATTTTAATAAGAATTAGCTTCGATGGGTTTTTCCTGTGACTGTTTTACCACGACAAGGAATTTTTCATGGAAAAGTCACTCGTGTCATTCAGTAGAATTTAAACTAGCTCGCATCTGCCTTCATAACTGTGTGCTGTCTTCTATAAAACTGATACATAGGGACAAGCTATTTATGGAAACTTCAAACTTTAAAGTTTCCATAAATAATAGGGAACTTTAAAAATTCTAACATATATTTTACTACATACAGGGAGAAAGGGAGTGATAAATGTCTTCAGACATTGATTTCCACCTTTCCTCCCTGGAAAAAGGAACCCAAACTCCTGAAAGTAGGAAAACAAAAGATGCCATAAAAAATTTTACTTTTATGGAACCTGTTGGGGGAGGAGGGTGTTGTACATCTGGGGGCTTTTACAAGTCACTTTGAAAGTTTATGTCTGTTAATTACCTTAAAGGTTAGAAAGTTTTGATTCTTGGAAGTAACTGTTGGAAAAACAGTTATTGGATACTCATTATTGGATACTTAATAGATCTTACTTTGATGGGAATGGGAACAGCCTTCTATTTGATTCTTAAATGAGGTTTTAAATAGAGTAAGTCCTAATTTGAGTCCTTAAAAAACCCTTTAGAAGTTAAACATTCAGTAAAATTTTGTCTTTTGTATAGAAGGCTGTTTTAAAATTGTCAGTGAATGTCCAAACCTGTAGAAAACTGTATAAAATTTTATTTCAGCCAAGATTTGAGGACATGCCCTAAAACAAGATCTCAACAGACTGAGAAAATGCTCTGGAGAGTAACAGTTTTGCAGCTTGTTTTACACATTTAGAGTCAAAGAAGAAAATGTTAAGGAAGGTTACATAGTATCTATCGGTGGTAGGTTAATGAGGGCAGGAGAAAGCAAAATGTGGAAATTCCTAGGATTGGATAAAAAGACAATGGAGGCGTACTTGCTTCCTTTTTACATTGGTGGATACAAGATAGATAATAATGAACATTTACCCACATAGAGATGGTATTCGGGGAAGAAGATAACCATGAAGTGTTACGTGGTGACCCAGAGTGGGCGGTTGTGCCTTCAAGGGGTCAGGAAGAGAAAATTACCCTGACATTTCAAAGGTATGTTATCCTAGATGCATAAGAACAATGGACAGGGCTCACTTAAGGTCCAGGTAGACCTTTGCTGAGGAGGGTGTAAGCCTGGAATGTGACTGACTACCTGCCACAACCTGCCCAGTTAGGAATTTATGATCAGACCGTCCTGTGTGGTCCCTGGGTTTGTCTGGCCTGCCAAGCGGCCCCTTAGCTGGTGGGACCTGCTGTGTTGCCCCTTCTGTTCACGAAGCCCTCTGCCGTGTATCAGGATACGTGTGAGTATGAATTCTTTGCCCATATTCTCTAATGCCTTTAATTAACCCCAGGTGAAAGAAAATTTAGTCAGGACTCTTTCCATTGCAAAATGACTGATGCCCAGTTTTGGTTGTTTTTTTAGGGGAGAGGATAGAATATTGGGTTGGCCGAATGGTTCCTTTGGTTTTTTCCATAAGATGGCTCTAGTAGCGCTCAGTTGTCTTTAGCTTCATTCAAAACAATTTTGTTAGTTTGTATTGTGACATCTGTCCCATCAGCATGCATTTAAAAAAAAATACCAAAATTGGTGAATTTTTGTATGGTCATTTTAATATTGAAGATGGAAGAAAATATGCAACATTTTTGGCATATGCTTTGTTATTTCAAGAAAGGTAAAAACACAACAGAAACACAATAAAAGGTGTGTTCAGTGTATGGAGAAGGTGCTGTGACTGATCAAATGTGTCAAAAGTGATTTGCAAAGTTTTGTGCTGGAGATTTCTCACTGGATGATGCTCCAAAGTCAGGTAGACTAGTCGAAGTTGATAGTAAACAAATCGAGACATAAATTGAGAACAATAAATATTATGCCAAGTGGGAGAGAGCAGACATACTCAAAATATCCAAGCCAATGAAGTTATTGGTGAAAATGAAAAACGTGTCTTTTATTTTACAGAAAAAACTAAATGGGCTTTTTGGCCAACCCAACATATGGATCAACCAGGTTAAGCACATTTCACACTTAGAATGGCAATGTACTGACCTGGTAAGTGGCATGTCCCCAAAGAAAATGTTAAGATGGCCAGAACCACAGCTTAGTGGGCTGCCAGGTGCCTCACTTTGACAATGATGCAGGTTATCTAATCTGATTGTATTGGGGATTTACTAATGATGGTGTATATATATATGTTAAGAAAGATCAACATACAAAATGTCCAAAGTACAGGCTGGTGTTCATATTATGAAAGGAATTTTTGCTATTATAGACTGTGCTTTAAAGAGAGTTATAGAAATTCCCCTCTACATGTAAAATTTTATTCTGAGGAATCAACCTGTATGTTACATCAACCTGTATTACATAAATTACAATATGCTTGTACAGAGATACCAGGTATATTATTACTGTTTCCAATACTTCAACAAGTATTGTCTTAGTTTTTTCATAGGCTGTGAGACCAACATGAAAATGTTCTCACAGGTAAGTGGTATGAGGTTAGTTTACTTCCATTTCTACTAATGACTAATAGTAGAAATGTATGCAAAACACACACATTTATCAGATTTCTCAAATTTAGTGATCAATTAAATTTACATGATTCGAGTTCGCTATACACTAACTTAGTGTCTTGTTGGAATCCTGGGTGCTAGACTGAGCTAGACAATATTGCAAAGTTCGATAATCCTGGATACGCCCAGCTATTGAGAGTTCCTGAAATTGGGGAAGGTGCTTGAGCATCAGGTTTGGCATTGGTTGACTGATATTTAGTCATTGATAGACTTTGGTTTTAATGATAAGTTGCTGCTGTCCTCTTTGGGATTCTTTTAAAAATTGGTTTTCAGTTACATTTGACATAGAGTATTAGTTTCAGATGCATAACATCAGGATCAAGCATTTATATATACCTTATAAAGTGATAACCCTAATAAGTCTGGCACCATATTGTTACAATGTTATTGACTGTATTAGACTATACATCCCCATAACTTTTTATAACTGGCTGTTTGTATTTCTTAATCCCATCCCACCAACCTCTTTATCAATGTTTTCTGTATCTATAAGTTTGTTTTGTTTGTTTTTTTAGATTCCACATATAAATGAAATCGTATGATATTTTGTCTTTCTCTGTATGACTCATTTCACTGAGCATAATACCCTCCAGGTCCATCCATGTTGTCGCAAACGGTAAAACTTCATTCTTTTTTATGGCTGAGTAATGTTCCATGGTATACATGCACCTTTATCTAATTGTCCATAGGCACTTAGGTTGCTTGCATATCTTGGCTATTGTAAATAATGCTGTAACGAATGTAGAGATGCATAGTTCTTTTCGCATTAGTATTTTGGATTTCTTTGGGTAAATACCCAGAAGTGGGATTGCTGGGCCATATGGTAGTTCTGCTTTTAACTTCCTGAGAAAACCCCGTACTGCTTCCCACAGTGGCTGTGCCAATTTGCATTCCCACCAACAGTACACAAGGGTTCCCATTTCTCCACATCCTCGCCAACATTTGTTGATGTATTGATGATCGCCATTCTGACAGATGTAAGGCGATACCTCTTTGTGTTTTAATTTGTGTTTCTCTGGTGATTAGTAAACTGGAGCATCTTTTCATGTGTCTCTTGGCCATGTGTATGTCCTCTGTAGAAACGCCTATTGGGTCTTCTGCCCATTTTTTTATTCTGATTATTGTTTTTGGTATGAGTTCCTATACACAGGGTTTAGCAAAAGTAGGTTTACAGTAGTTTGTATGGAAAGTAGTGCAGTAATAACTAACAACACAAGAGTAAACTGTTTTACGCACTCAAAACTGTAAACTTACGTTTGTCCCACCTGGTATTTTGGGCAGTAACCTGTTACTGGGTGTATCATTGGCAGGTACCTTCTTCCATTTAATTGGCTGTTTTATCCTTTTGTTGGCTCATTTTGCTGTGCAAAAACTTTTTAGTTTGATTTAGTCCCATTTCTTTAGTTTTATTTCCCTTGGTTGAGGAGTCTTACTCAAAAAAGTATTACTAAGGGCAGTGTTCAAGAGTTTACTGCCTGTGTTTCTTTTAGGAGTTTTATAAAACCTCACTTATAAAACCTCACATGTAAGTCTGTAATCCATTTTTGAGTTTATTCTTGTATATGGTGCTAGAAAATGGTCTGATTTCTTTCTTTCTTTTTTTTTTTTTTTGCATGTATCTGTTCAGTTTTCCCAACACCATTTATTTGTAGAGAATGTCTTTACCCCATTGTATGTTATTGCCGTCTTTGTCATAGATTAATGGACCATACAGGCATGGGTTTATTTCTGGGCTCTCTATTCTGCCCCATTGATCTATGTGTCTGTTTTTATGCCAGTACCATGTTAAGTTTCTTTTTTAAAATGAAGTTGAATATTTCATTATCAAACTTATTTTCCTGCAAGGCTGTTGCTTCACCATATAAAAATAGCACCAGCAAACCCAGTATATTGCAAAATCCAGATAGTACTGCTCATCATCTGACACCATACAAGTAACAAAAACTTTCCTCCACTGCTGGTTATTTCCAATGGAGAGATCATTAAGTATCCTGACCCAATTCCAGAGATATATGTAAGCAAGTTACAGTATTACATAAAGTCTGAGATAACAATTTTTTTAATTATGTAAATTTTGTTACTATTTTTTACTACAGATAATGTCAGGAATTCTGAATATTGTAACTATAGCCTAGTTTAAAAGTCATAGACTGTTGTGAAAAAAAGGTACATATTGTTTATCTGCAATCATTAGAAAGGGGTATTTTCTCCCAAAAGCATTGTTGCGAGTAGTTTCTTTTTTCATTGGTCTTGCTAATAGCTGCTATTTTCAATCTTCTGTCTACCACTATTTTAAGATAACTATGCTAGATTAAGTTGTGTCATACTCATTTATTTGAGGGGCGGTTCCATTTTCACTCCTCAATAGATTTCATGCATTTCTCATATGCTTCTTCACTCATTAGTTCATCTAGCTGTGAAGGGTTACTCAGTGTCATCTTGATCACTCAGTTCTCTTCATAGCAAGATTTGTTGACAAGTCCTGGATTTTCTACCAGCACCTCATCAGTTTCACTTCTGAAACAAGAGAAGAGAGTTCACTAGCAGCTTTCACACTTTCCAAAATCTAGTTTGTTCAATTTTGTCCCAACATTATACAGACTGCATTAAACAACATCTCCTGTAGCTTCCTGCAGAATTGCTGATTTCACTGTTCTGGTACCATTTTCTGTTCTCATCCAGGCATGTGTCTCTGAGTTTCTGCGCTGAGAGCAGATTGGGGTTGGTAGACAGTATATGGAGGGCGCCCACCCTTGGGCTGTAGGGCTGCGGTAGGCAGGACATGTAGGCTACAGGTTACAGCCCACATGATCTGCATGTCTTGTGGTGCCATCAATACCATGCTGTTTTTATTATGGTTGCCTTGTAGTATGGTTAGATACCAGGTATCATGATACTGCAAACTTTGTTTTTCTTGGTCAAGGCTTTGTTTTCCTTGGTCAAGGGATCTTTTTTCCCCCCATGTAAATTTTAGGATTATTCTAGTTCTATGAAAAATGCCATTGGTGTTTTGATAGGGATAGCATTGAATCTATAAAGTACTTTGGTTCATATGGACATTTTAATGATGTTAACTGTTCCTATTCATGGTGTATCCTCCCATTTATTTTTATCTTTAATTTCTTTCCTCAGTATCTTACAATTTTCTGACTACAAGTCTTTTACCTCCTTTGATTACCAGTAAATTTAGTCATAGGTATTTTTTATGCCATGTAAATGGCACTGTTAATGTCTCTGATGGTTCATTAATGGTATATAAAAATGCAGCTGATTTCTGGATATTAATTTTGTATTCTACTACTTTACTGAATTCATTTATTCTAATAGTTTCCAGTGGAATCTTTAGGGTTTTCTCTATATAGTATCATGTCACCAGCAAGTAAGTATAACTTCTTCCTTTCTAACTTGGATGCCTTTTCTTTTTTCTTATCTGACTGCTGTGGCTAAAACGTTCAATACTATGCTGAATAAAAGTGGTAAAAGTGCATATCTTTGTTTTGTTTCTCATGTTAAAACCCTGTTAGCTTTTCACCATTGACTCTAATGTTAGCTGTGGGTTTGTCATATATGGCCTTCGTCATGATGAGGTTTGTGCCATCTATTTCCATTTTGCGGAGAATTTTTAATCATCCAGTGGATGCTGGATTTTGTCAAATGCTTTTTCTACCTTTTTTGATATCATACAATTTTTTTATCCTTAATTTTATTTATGGAGTTTATCACTTTAATTGATTTGCAGGTTGAATCAGGCTTACACCACAGGAATAAATACCATTTGATCATGCTATATGATCTTTTTAATGTGTTTGTTGCTGAATTTCGTTAGTATTTTGAGGATTTTTGTATCTATGTTCACCAAGGATATTGGCCCATAATTTTCTTTTTTTGTAGCATCTTTGTATGGCTTCATTATCAAAACGCTGATCTTATGAGTTTGGGAGCATTCTCTCCAATTTTTTTGGAATAATTGGAAAAGAAAGATTAAGTATTGATTTCTCTTTGAATATTTGCTAAAATTCACCTGTGAAGCCATCTGGTCCAGGGCTTTTGTTTGCTGGGAGTTTTTTGATTACTGATTTGGTCCAATTAATAGTTATCATTTTGTTTAGATTTTCTGGTTTTTTCCTACCTCACCTTGAAAACTTACGCGTATCTAGGAATTTATTTCTTCCACGTTGTCCAATTTCTTGGCATACAGTTGTTCATAATATTTTCTTACCTTTTTATTTCTGTGATGTGAGTTGTCAGTTCAT
The DNA here is from genome assembly GCA_004027475.1 of Anoura caudifer. NCBI lineage: Eukaryota > Metazoa > Chordata > Mammalia > Chiroptera > Phyllostomidae > Anoura > Anoura caudifer. The sequence goes on from PVKU01009235.1 coordinate 23,798, forward strand.
TTCTAATTTTAATTATTTGGGCCCTCTTTTTTCCTTGATGAATCTGGCTAAATGTTTATCAATTTTGTTTCATTGATTTTTTTCCTGTTGTCTTTTTAGACCCTATTTCATTTATTTCTGGTCTGATCTTTATTATTTCCTTTCTTCTACTCACTTTGGACTTGGCTGTTCTTTTTCTAGTTCCTTTAGGTGTATATCTAGATTGCTTTTGAGATATTTCTTGTTTCTTCTTGTGGGCCAATAGTCTGTGGCACATGACCGTATGTGTTGGTCTTTGTAATTTTATTGTATTCGTCGTTTCTAAATGTGTGTTGGACATTAATCTGTTTGCTCCAGAGTGAACTTCACTGCCCCTAAATTTGATAATTTTCTTGTGTTAAGAGTTGGAGATGAGCCAGTCATCTCTCACTTTAGCTAAGAGGCCCCTGTGTACTCCTGAGAGGGTGTGATCTGACAGATGTCAAACTGCTGTCCTCTCCCCTGTAGGGGACAGCAGTGTATCTGTACCATTTAATTGGGTTTCATGGCTGTGTTTGCCTTACCCTTTTTATTGATCTGGTAGTCTATAAGAATCTGGATATTTCTCAGTATCCCTTTATAACCCTGTCTAGAAAGTCAATAAAACAATATGAATATGGATTTACTTTTCATATACATTAGGCTGTCTCACCGTTGGCAGAGTTCACATTTCGGGCTGGAATTCATCTGGGACTTTCCTGTCCATTGCTTCTGGGATGTTGGGCAGCATCCACCTGACCCCAGGCTGTGACAACCAAAAATGTCTCCAGACACTGCCAAATGCTCTTGGGGAATAGGGATCACCTGCATCTGGATCACTCGTATAAACTCATCTGACAGTGGTAGAGAGATGTATTTTGAATGGGAACTGTTGGTTGGATTGAACTAGGTGTTTGAATGAAGTGAACACTATTTTAATTCCAGTAGGGGTAAATATTTTAATTCTTACAGAAGTAAATACGCCATTATGAAAATGTAGCCAATTGTCTATTCTTTTTGTTCTACCAAGATAATTAAATATTAGAAATTAAATTTTGATAGTCTATCTTAATTGACAACATTGAAACATTTAGTTTTCTCATCTGTAAAGCGGGGGTGTTAAAGGCACCTACCTTGGCGACATGAGACTTACAAAGTGGCTTTTATTTTACCTAGAAGCTCTTCATTCATGTTAATGAATGTTAGCAACAAAGAATCAGGTCAGGTTAATGAATTATTTAAATTATAAAAACACATACACACACAATTACTTATTTTTAAAAAACTTCATGTCTTAATATCTTCTTACTACCAGAATTGATAAAAGTTTCGCCACCTCGTCCTGGAGAAGTCCCCTCCAAATCTGACTAGAATGAGTCCAGGCTGAGGTCCCCCAGTTAATGGAGAGCCTCTCACTCTCAGGCCAACCGGAGAAGCTGTTCCTGAAGGGAAGGCTGGGTTTCTGACCAGCCATGACTTCCACCCAGTCTCTCATGCCTCTCACGCTTTCTTTTCCCTCCAGGCTGGAGAGTTGTTGTTGTACCAGGGAGGAGGGCTGCCAGATGTGCGGGGGCTCTGCCCGCAGTGCCCCCCTCCCGGCCGCCAACGGCCGCCACAGATGAGAATAAGTCTACCAAGACATGATCTGCTTGGGGAGGAAAGGTGGCCGATCTCTCAGAGGAGAAGGGCCAAGAGCCTTTTCCTCAGTGGGCTTTTATTAGGTTTGTTTTGCACAGGAATACAGGCTCATTAATCATTGTCAGGCAGTCAGGTTCAAACAATAGATAACATACAAAGAACTCTGAGGGCCTATTTTGAGTCAGGGTCAGATAGCGAAAGAGCTATAAATCTTTGAGGAACTAACTCACTTCTTGCTTGGACCCTTATTTAATTGAGAGCATTCTAAGCAAAGCTGGTTTCACAGGATTTTACATATTCTTTCTTAGGCCTGATCCCCTAGGGAACACACCCTTTCCAGCCCAGGGCTACACCCACCACCAGCATTGTTTCAGGCTTAAGTCAGGCAGGGGAAGCAAGGCAGCCTAGAGATTAGGAGACTTCTCCAGGCAGAATGAGGACTCAGGCTATGTCATAGCTGAGGGGCAAGGGTCCATCACCCCCTTTTGCTGTAGCCCCCCAAGACCTTCCTTGGGGTCTCCAAGTGATTGTGCCTGTCTTAGGTCATTCCCCCCTTGGGGAATCTTACCTGTCATTGGCTAACTGATCAAGCATTGGGGACCAGGCAGGGTGAAGTAAAGGAGTGGCGCCCCTGCCAGGGAGATAAGTTTTGTCTCCTTAGTGGTTTATGGCCCCAAGGTCACTCACTCAGCCTTAGCCGTGGGGGGGGTTACAGCTTCTGAAACCAGGCAGAGCAGTTCCCAACAGTAGTCCTATGAATTTTTCTCTTAGAACTGCTTTAGCTGTTTCCCCCAAATTTGGGGTCATTGTGTTTTCATTTTCCTCCTGGTGTCTTCTCTTGTTTAATCCTGTTGTGCAGTAGCATGGTATTTAGCCTCCAAGTGTTTGTTTGGTTTTCACTTTTTCTTGTAATTCATTTCTAGTTTCATACTATTGTGATTGGAGAGGATATGATTTCAGTCTTCTTAAATTTATTGAGAACTTGTTTTCTGGCCTACCATGTGGTCTATTCTGCTTTTGGGTGAAATGAAGTGTCATAAAATATCAGTTAAGCGCATTTGGTCTAATGTATTTGAGGCCACTCTTCTTTGTGGGTTCTCTCTCTGAACGATCTGGTCATTGATGTGAGTGTTAATGTCGGTGTCCCCCTTTTTATGTCAGTGTTTGTTCTGCATATTTTGTTGCTCCTACATTGGGTGTATAGATGTTCATGAAAATAATATCCTCTTGTTGGATGATCCCTTTATCATTAAATGTTTTGTCTTTTGTTACAGCCATTGTTTTCAAGTCCATGTTGTCTGTGTTACAACCCCAGCTTTTGTTTCTTAATACATTTTATTGATTATGCTATTACAGTTGTCCCATTTCTCCCCCATCATTCCCCTCCACCCTGCACACTCCCTCCCGCCCACATTCCCTCCCTTTAGTTCATGTCCATGTGTCGTAAGTTCTTTAGCTTCTACATTTCCCACACTATTCTTGCCCTCCCCCTGTCCATTTTCTACCCACCATCTATGCTACATATTCTCTGTACCTTTTTCCCGTCTCTTCCCCTCCCTCTCCCCTGTTGCTAAACCTCCATATGATCTCCATTTCTGTGTTCCTACTCCTGGTCTAATTGTTTGCTTTTGTTTTAGGTGTGGTTGTTAATATCTGTGAGGTTGCTGTTTTTACTGTCCTATTTTTTATCTTCTTTTTCTTAGATAAGTCCCTTTAACATTTCATATAAATAAGGGCTTGGTGATGATGAACTCCTTGAACTTGACCTTATCTTAGAAGCGCTTTATCTTCCCTTCCATTCTAAATGACAGCTTCTCTGGATAGAGCAATCTTGGATGTAGGTGCTTGACTTTCATGACTTGGAATACTTCTTTCCAGACCCTTCTTGCCTGGAAGGTCTCTTTTGAGAAATCCGCTGACAGTCTGATGGGAACTCCTTTGTAGGTGACTGTCCCCTTATCCCTTGCTGCTTCTAAAATTCTCTCCTTCATTTCAATCTTGGGTAATGTAATTATGATGTGCCTTGGTGTGTTCCTCCTTGGGTCCACCTTCTTTGGGACTCTCTGAGCTTCCTGGACTTCCTGGAAGTCTATTTCCTTTGCCAGATTGGGGGAGTTCTCCTTTATTATTTGTTCAAATAAGTTTTCCACTGGTTGCTCTTCCTCTTCCCCTTCTGGTACCCCTAATTCGGATGTTGGGACGTTTAAAGACGTCCTGGAGGTTCCTAAGCCTCTCCTCATTTTTTTTGAATTCTTGTTTCTTCCTTCTTTTCTGTTTGGTTGTTTGTTTCTTTCTTCCTTCTGGTCCACTCCATCAATTTGAGTCCCAGTTTTCCTCCCATCACTATTGGTTCCCTGTGCGTTTTTCTTCATTTCACTTATTGTTGCCTTCATTTGTTATCTAGTTTGGGACCAAAATCAACCAATTCTGTCAGCTTTCTAATCACCAGTGCTTTGAACTGTGCATCTGATAGGTTGGCTATCTCTTAGTCGCTTAGATGAAATAGCTCTGGGACTTTGATCTGTTCTCCCATTTTGGGTTTTTTTTTTTTTTTCCTTTTTCTTTTGGTCTGGTCTCGGCTGTTACATAGTGAGGTGTGGAGCCTTAGGTGTTCACCAGGGTGGGGCAACCCAGTCGCTGGGTTGTGACTGTATGTGGGGGTGGGGTCAGAGAGGAAACAATGGCACGTGGTCCTCGCTCTCTGATTCCAGTCCCCTCTGCCGCTTCCCAGAAGCAAATTGGGCCCTTCTGGTGCTGATTTCCATGTGGGTGGGCTTGTGTACATTCCAGGACATTGTGGGTCTCTCCAGCGAACCTTCATGTGAGGCGGGGAGTCTCCCCTAACACCTCAGCCCCCACAAGTGTTCTCAATTGGTGCCTTTAGGCTTTATTTCCTGGCCCTGGGTTGCAAGGTCCATCCTGCTCTCCATTCTTGCCTGGATTATTGGTCTGGGTGAATGGTTGTTGGAATTGTTATAGTTCAATTTTTCTATCAGTTCTGGTTGTTTTCTTGTTTCTAAATCTTTGCTGTCCTTAATTTTGTTGTGTGAGGCAGTGTGTCCACCTACACCTCCATCTTCCCAGCTTTTGTTTTTTTTAATCTCCATTTGCATGAAATATCTTTTCCATCCCTTGACTTTCAGTCGGTGTTATTTCCTTCGGTCTGAAGTGAGTCTCTCATTCCAGCTGGAAATAGGTCTGTTGGCTGGTCAGTGGCTGCCCACACTATTTAAAACTTTTGAGAAAATATACTATATTGTGTAGGCAATAACTATTAATATCCATGGTTTGGAGAGTACCCCTGCACCAGGGCTCCCAAACAAACTAGAATCAAGTCCAGAAATGATCCCAAAGAGGAAGATATTTCTTTAAGCCAGTTGTCCTCTTTGTATTTTGTGTAACTGTGTCTCTACTTCCCCAGAAATATTCCGTAAACTTGTTCCAGAAAAACTGAGGCACTGGAAATCAAAAGTGTGTTGATGGTTGAATTACCCTCCTTTGTAATGGCCTGAGATACGGGAACAATGACATTATCTTGTCAGGCTAGGGGAAGGCAAAAGATTGGCAGAGAATCAAATATCTGTGTAGTGTAAAAATTAAGGAAAGGATGATCAGAGAGGGAATGGAGAACTCTTTCCTGATCCTGTGTCTCGGGAGGAAGCAGCCTACCATGATGTTGGGTGCCTCTCTCCCCAGTCAGTCAAGGTCTCTCTATTCTTTACATAGTACCAGAAGCCAGGTGGAGCCTTCTTCAACTATGAAATGCCCAAGGTTTGACACCTTGCAATTGGGGAGTGGTGCCAGCGATCAAGGGTACTCAGTAGGGTCTCTTCCTTGAATCTCACTTTCGCAAAAGAGCAGAGTAAAACAGTTAACTCTGTAAATCACAAAAGACTGTAATGGAATTGACGAGGAAATGTGGTTATTTCTCCGACATATAACATTTTAAGATAACTAGAATTATGACCGATAGCATTATACTAGGATATACCAGGTTTTTAGGAATTTTATACAGTTCTGGAACCACTTAATATACCCATACAAATATAACCTAGAAAGGTTAAACATCACTTCTTACTTGACTGCTTCCTATTTAACATATCAAATAAGCTTAATCGGTTTAACATTTCTCTTTGTACAGTTCACCCTCGAAGAACATAGGTTGAACTGCATGAGTGTACTTACGCAGATTTTTTCAGTAAGTACTGTAAATGTATTTTCCCGAGCTTACATTATTATAAGAATACAGTGCAGTGTGTACTACACATAGCACACAAGGCATGTTAAGTCAGCTGTTACTGGTAAGGCTTCCGGTCAGCAGAGGGTTAGGCTCTTAGTAGTTGTTTTGGGGGCGTCAAAAGTTGTATGTGGATTTTCAGCTGCATGCCAGAGGGGAAGAAAGGGGTCAGCACACCTCACTCCCCTGTGCTTTTCAAGATAGTTCAAGGTCAAAAGGATTCTAGAATTTTATTTGGGGGAATTTTGTCAGAAATACCTGTTTATCCAATGTGACTGAAGTAAATGGCAGAAGTTAAATAGCTGTTACAAAAAGCCTTTTAGTCTCTGAGCCCCATCTTCTCCATAATACAAGAACTGACAAAGACAACATGGAACACACTAAACTAATTCTGGTAAGATACTTTTACTTTCCAGGCAGATTACTTAAAAGGTAGGGAAAACCCTTTATTTGTAATTTCTTAAGATTAGATCAATAATCTAAGAAAATTCAGTCCTCTTAACAGGGGAAAAAATTAATTTTGTACCAGTATGCTTTTGATTTTAAAACTCAACCTCATTTTGTAAAAAAAATCTAATCTTACTCAGCTTGACCACACAGAAAACCCCTTTTCTGCAAATGTTGTACAACTTTTTAAAATATCCGTTCAGGTTTTATGTTTCTTTTCTTGACCAGGCACTGCAGGGATCCGGGAGAGCTGACTTGGGTAGGAATTCTCACTTTGCACCAGATTCTGCTAGTTTTCCCCAGATCCCATCTGCAGGCTCTATAGTAGGGTTTAAAGTAGAAGGTGTAGCTTGTTATCAACCAGAATTTGGCAAGATTTTCCTTTCAGTCTCCCCTTAGCTGTTTAAAGGAGTCACATCAACCTTGGGGGGGGGCCTTAGATACAGGAGAGGTGAAGGATTTGACAAAATCCTCAAGGATATTCTTTTCTCCGGTGTCCTGGTGACAACCTCGGGGCTTTTGCAAGGCTGCTGACCCGGTGGACTCTTGTTTGTGGTCTTGTGTGGTCTCTTCAGAGTGGAAAGGCAGTTTGGACAGAGTTAATACTGTCCTTAGAGGAGGGCAGAGGGTAGTTGGAGAAGTCACATCAGTCTGGTTTTTAAGTACTTGTGTCCCTTTCATTTCGGCTTTTGCAATGAATCTTTCAACGAGGCCATTTTGGAATTGAAGCTTCTGGGCAAGGGGAGTTGTCTGTATACCCCGATTAAGATAGGCATTCCATTCTGGTTGTTGATTTGGAGACCCTTAGTTTTATGTGTGCATCTTAAGTAAATAATCGTGTCTAACTGGAACATTCTCCTTCATGGCCATTTGTAATTTTAGGTTGTTTTAGTAAGAGTTTGCCATTTTCCTAGGTGTCTACTGCCTCTAGGACCACAGTTCTGAGACATAAAATAAATGAGCCAGAAAGTGGAACACTCAGTTCTTTAAAACTCTTTAGCTAAGCCTTGTGGGATGTGCTCCTGGGTTGGGGATTGCGTGGTGTTTTACGGCACACCTCACTGGCATTGAATTTTTCTTGAGGTGAACAGGTGAACTAACTTCAATCTAATCTGTTCCATGACCGACTTATCCTAGCGTGGAAGTCGTAGATTTAGGTGGCGATTGCTCTGACGTCTTATAGGGTTTGACCCGTGCCCACCAAGTTTTCAGCTTTGGCTTCTGAGATTTCTTATTAGCAGTAGGTCCCTTATTCCATTCCTGAGATTTCTTTATAGTTCCAAACGCCCTGAGGGCTTTTAGTTGTCTGGTTTATGCCTACTTAGATTCTGTTTTGCCTTTGGTTAAGCAATCTTGACTTCTTATTTCCCCAAATCTCTCCGCAATTTGGTTTATGCTGTGGACTTACCTCATGGCTTTGAGTTCCCTAACAGCTACCACTTATTGCAGACTCGCAATATAACTTTCCTGGAACCACAATATATATTTTAAAATAAAGTGTTTAGATTGGAGAGCTACACGCCACGGGGCGGAGCTCAAGCCCAAGAGTGACTTACCCACGGTCTCGGTTTTGGTGGGAGGAACAGTGAACTCAAAAGGGTCAGTGGGCTCCTCACCTGTGTGGCCTGTCCCACAGGCCGTTAGCAGTCAGCTTCAATTCTTGTCACCATAACTGTTTAAAATGATTAAAGAAGACAATTGAAGTGATTCAAACAAACTTTATTCAACACTTGCTGAAGCAGGCAGTCTACAGTCCTAAGGGTCCTATGGAATGAAGCATAGGGAAGAAGGCAGAAGCTTTTATAGCATAAAGAACCGAGACAGTAAACAGAGAGCCCGGCGCTGGCTGGGTGTTTGGGCGGCTAGTTACACCACGTCTGTGGTCACGCAGAGCAGTTTTGGTTTGCTGATGTGCGCCCCAGGCGGGGCAGCCTTCATGTTGGGCCTAGAAACTAATTTCAACAGAACTCCACCTCTGGCCAGCTGAAAATGTGTTTTACATTTTTAAAGGCTCGTGGAGGGGAAAAGGCGACATCATATGTCGTTTTACAGAACCGAAAGTATTTACTGCCTGGCCCTTTAGAGAAAAGGCTTCCTCGCTTAAAGCTGCTTATACCAGAGGTTCAAATGGGAACGGTTTGCACCCTTACTGAAGCAGGGGTGCAGACTCACACACAGAGTTCTCTGGTGCGGGACACGTCGGGGTGTTTTCCAATGCCGAATGGGGGTGAGGGGAGTAGGCGAGCCAAGCCTTGGGCTCCCCAGTTTCCGAGGTCTCCACAGTAAGTCCAAACAGGACTAAAATACCCAATGTAACTGTAAAAACCTCAGGTGTTTCCCGTTCACAGTGTGCCTCGCCTGGTAGACGAGGCGTGCATAAGGATGTGATCATGCAGTAGGTAAGCTTGCTGCGCTTTTTTAAAGATTGATTTTAGAAGGAGAAACATCAATTTGCTTTCTACTTGTGTAGGCAGTCATGGGTTGTTCTTTGTATGTACCCTGACCCGGGATCAAACCCACAGCCTTGGCAAATCGGGACAAATCTAACCAAATGAGCTACTCTCCAGGGCCAAGCTTGCTGCATTCTTTTTTTTATCACATCATGGGAATCAAAGATTCCCCTGTAAATTAAATTTATGAAATTAGAGTAGAAACAGTGTATGGGGAAAATTAGGTCATTCCCAGCTTCCTGGTAATTATATACAGATTCATACTAATTTAATAATTATTTCATGAATAAGCAGTTTTTATTAATAAACTATAGAGACCTCAATTTTAATAAATATGCTAATTTACATTGTAAATGTGATGGCTAATTTGAAAACCTTAATGACGCCACCTCAGGTTCTTAGCTACAAAATCTCGGTCTAACTTTTGCTGCAGACCTTACAAGAGAATGTGTGTTTTGTCTGAAAATTACTCACCTACTGAAGGCTAAGAGCCATGATGTCAAGGAAGGAAGCCGTCTCCCACAGACATACCTTTCCAATTTTAAAGTATAGTCCAATAAGCTCTGTTGTATATTGGCTCGTGGAGATCGATATACAATTAACCCACCTTATTCTTATGTGCCTTTTTTTTTTAATAATCAGTTTCTTAGTTGCCAAGTAGCATACAGAAATGAAACCAGGTTTTGAAGAATGTACCGCAGCTCTTTGTGCAGATAAAATGCGTTCTTCTTTGGTAGACATAGGTTTGCAGGTCTTCATTTTGTTTGCTGGGGAAAAAGTTAATAGATCAATACATTTAATAAAAAGCCTTCTCTCCATTCATATTCAGCTGTCTGGCACTAGAAACTACTAACAGAAGGCTCTTTAATAAACTTACAAGGAAAATTTACCTTTGCATACTTGACAATGCAATGGTTGCTTTATAATTCAGTTATTCTAGTGCAATACAGGCAATCGTTCAGGGAAAAATCCCGTTATAAATCACATTCAAGAGTTTATTTTTTAGTTTACCGGGCTCATCAAAATTAATAGAAGTAATTGTACTTTAGAATTATTCAACTATTAACCACATTGGTTTATCCAAACTATTGTTGGAATTAAATATTTTTGGCATGTTCAAATATTTCTCGTTTTACTGTGTCAGCCACTAGTCTCATGTGTTCACAAGACTGTGAGACATACACACACACCCCTCTTTTAAGATTTTTCCAAAGACACATAGCCACTCGGCTCTGTGTGCCCTACCCTATTCATTAAGCAGGCTCATCAGAGTTATATTCAAAAGGCTTACGAACAGACATGTATCATGACTCCGCCACAATGCCAAAATCAGGCCCCAGTCAGCAGAAGAGGGGCTGGTCCTTTCTCAGTGGACATGACTTCAGCTGGAAATCCAGAGCACAGAGATGGCGGGCCTGGTTTCCTGCTACAGGTGGTGTTACCACTTAATAAGCATGGCAACTTACATTCAGGTTTAGCCTCACTTAATTTTGCAATTTGTTTTAAATTCTAGTCCTACTGCAAACTGTTGTGTTCCATTAAGTTACTCGACTTACCATTGCCCTAGTTTCCTCATTTATGTGAAGGATGTGCTACTTACTCCCTTTATATAAGATTAAAAGGAATAATATGAATCATCGAATTTAATCTGTGGCTTTAGGCATTCAATGAATGGGTTACCTTTCCAATTATGGAACCTAAACACAGCCCTAAATTCTGAACTATGTGATAGGTTATCTAGTCTTAGGTTAAAATGCATACGGTTACCTTAAAGAAAAGCCAGGGTTTTTAAAAAGTGGAGTAGCATATTTTGGACCTAGGAAGAAAATATCAAGAGTGGTGTGTTCCTTCCTTACACCTACTCGCAGACAACAAACCACGTCTGTACCAGCACAAACCCTGACATGTGTGTGGTGCACGACGGCTAGGACGTGGGGGAGAGGGCAAGGCGTAGGCAGCGGGACTGAACAGCCCAGCCGTTATCGCCTTCCCTGTGCTTGCGCGCATGGCCTTGCATTCCAGCAACAAGCTTTGTGTTTAAGGCAGGAAAACATCAGTGATGGCACCTACGCTTTGGTCAGGACACAGGGAGAGGGGAGCCCTGCTCTCACTTGTACTTCGGTGCATCCTTTTCTGTGTACATTGGGAAACGGAGTAAACAGGTGTCTTGAGCGGCAACTGGTGCAGCTGAAGCTGTTGATTCATCTCTTCCCACGGGCGGGTGGGGCAAGGGGAAGGGCAGCCGGACCACTATGTAAACACCCTGTCCCCCTAAGGGCAACACAAGGAGCCATTTCGGCTCCTCAGGCCACCTTTAGTCCTCTGCAGCAGTGCTTAAATCCAGCTGGGAAAGTGGGATGGGTAAAATGCTAAGATCTCAACAACTATCTTTCACTGTGGTCCCTGGATCAAGCTATAACAGGAAGCAGAGGTTTGAAGTGGCTAATTGGTTACTTTAACGTTAGTGCTGCTCAAAGGTACGTGCAGAAACAGGGCGCAGTTTTTCTACTGAACACTCAACCTCAGTGTTAGCACACGGTAGTATCATGTGCTACCTATTGAAAGGACTTCTGTACTCCAAGTTCACTTTCTTTGTTCAAAAGGCGGTTCCTCGGTGTACTTAAGAGATTCCTGCACCACTTACCTGTAGGGCTCGACCTTTGGTCTCGATGGGGAGAGTAAACGCAGAAATGGCGCATACAACACAGACAGACGAGAAGAGACACAGGGCCCCCAGCAACGATGTGCTCAGAAGAACCTGCAGGTCACAAAGAAAGACTTAGTTTATTGTGCCCCAGTTACTGATCCTTACGTCAAAGGTGAAACAAGGGTTCACCACACATGTAAGTAAAGACACTTTGTAGCCATTCTCTAAGTTGTGCTGTTGTGAGCGTTTTGTGGGATTCCTCCAGGAGCTGGGATTGTCATGCACTGGCAGCTACATTGGTCTCTGCATCCACCCCTCCGGCATCTCCAGAGCAAACCAGGGTCCCATGCCCTCTTGCACACCAACTCGGCTTGCTTTAACCCTCTCATTCAACTCAATGTTCCCTCTGCCAAATGCCCATTTTCCTTCTGCAATTCTTTCTTTTTAAAGAGGCCAACTTTTTTTTTTTTTTTTTTTTGAGGAAGGGAGAGAAAAACATCAATTTGTTGTCCCACTTACTTACTTACGCATTCATTGGTTGCTGCTTTTATGTGCCTTGGCTGGGAATTGAAGGCAAAACCTCAGCGTATCAGGGTCACCCTCCAATCAATTGAGCTACCCAGCCAGGGCATTTTCCTTCTTCAATTCTGACAGAATGAATCAGGAGAAAGTTTTTTGGGAGATAAAATCTCAAGGTCTCTCTGAAAAAATGTGTTCATTATGCCCCACTTCCTGTGTGACAATCAAAACTATTTGGTGACCATTTTTCCACAGTAAAACCAGGTTTCTGCCACTCTCTACACATCTTTTGGCCTGGATGCTCTCACCCTAATTTGATGCTCCATCTCACATGCCAGTTTCTGCAGTACTGTGCCCAAAGTCAGCAAAAAAGCCAGCACCTGGTAGTTATCAGCTAATCTCACAAAAATGAACTGAATTAAGGAACAGTGAGACCTGAGACAACAGAATATTACAATTTGGAGAGGTCTAGAAACTGGCCCAACCTCCTCACCACACAGGGGAGCACGGAGTCAGAGCTGAGTGGTCCGGAGTCGCACACAGATTCCGGACACAGCACAGTGCTGTCACCACCACTGCGTTCTCCTCAGACACATGCTGTACGGTTTGAGAGCCGTCCTTTGCAGAGGCTGCTGACTTTTGGAACAGTAAATAATTCCATGTGGTGTGCGATAGCATCCATGAGATTAGCCTCATCAACTGTTTTGTAATTGACCTAGCAAGTAATAGGGTACCATTTCTGACTTCCCAAAGCAAAGTATACACAATTTTCCCTAAACAGGAGTTTTATAAATATGTGCGTACATGCATATATCCATCTGTTGTATAAGCCTGGGAAACCAGGCTCGGAAGACGCGTAGAAACCGAGAGACCAGGCAGCCCAGATCATAACCAGATCAGGCCATATTCTGGCATGTGCCTAAATCCTGCCGTTGCTGCCCCTTTCATTATTGGACATCAAAATTCTCGCCACCAACAAAATGAGTTTTAAACTATCCCTACCTCACATCCTCTGCACCAAGTTCAATGCCCTAGGTGGTGGGAAACCCTGAGGGCTGAGATCAGCTCAAAAATGGCTCACCCAGCCAGGAATAGGGAGAACAAGTGCTCAGCTCCTTGGCTCCCCTGCGGGGGGGGGGTCAGGGGCAGGGCTCTGCTTCCCAGAAGGATTTGAGTAGTCCAATGGGCATTACTGGATATTCTTCCAATAAATTAATTTCTATGTTAACCAAAGTCAATTTCTGTCATTTGCAAGATTTCTAATACCTGATAATAAAAATCTAGGAAGTTTGTTAAATGCAGGTTTCCGAGTCCAACTTCAGATTGACTGTGCCATAAAGAAAACTCTGATTATCTTTACTTCTAAAAGTCAGCAGGGACAAAGAAGACATGACCTAAAAAGTTTCAGTCCAGCAAGATAATATGAAAGGTTTATACACCAAGCAAAAGAGCCTCAAAATGCACTGAATAAAAACTGAAAGGAGAAATAGATACATCCACATACAGTGGAGGCTTGAGTACCCCTCTCCTGGCAGTTGGTAGAACTAGCTACAAAATAAGCAGGAGACTTAAAAATGAACTATACGACGCCACCAGCCACCGGAATTGAGTGACGTACCACCACCCAGCAACAGGATATACATGCAGTCTCCTGCAGCTTGCAGAACACTTGGCAAAACAGACCACATTCTGGGCAATAAAATGAACCTCAACAGATTTTAAAGAACCTTTTAGAATTATAAAATGGGTCCTCTGACTAAAGTGGTATCAAGCTATAAATAACAAAGATAACAGCAAAATCTCTAGAAAACCTAAACTGTGGGTCAAGGAAGCCTCAAAAATAAATATGTTCAATGTACTAAAAATATAACAAATTTGTGGGGACACAGTAATGAGAATTAAAATACTTAGGAATAAAGTATAAGAAAATTCTAAGAGACATGCAAAATTAAGTCTATTTAGTTCTTAGATGGGGAAATGCAGTATTTTTCTTTTACAGCGTAATTCTCACCAAAGTAATCTTTAATGAATTCTCAAAATCTCAGTAAAATTTTTTAAAACTCAATTTCAGACTGAATTTCCTTCTATTTAAAGTTAATTTGAAATAATTAAATCAGGAAACTTCTGGAAATGTGGGGGTAGGAGAGCCTGAGGGGGGTTGTTAGCCTAAGAACCATCCAAGTTTCGGTCACCAGCAGTGTGCCTGGTGCTGGAGCAGATCCGAGGCTCTGGAAGTTTGCTCTATTATAACAGGGGCAGGAGATGAATTGAGAGGAGCCAGACAAGAAGCCTGACGGCCTGGGAACAAGCAGCGAGGCATTGTTTCACTGCTTTTTAAAGCTGATGCCTTACCTCAGGCCTCAGGCATCAAGCAGATGAAACGTTGGAAACCTTTGAACAGGCGGTGTTAGAACTATGAATAAAGAAGTGGTGAAGGCCATTGTGGGTGACACAAAACATGAACTCAAAGGAAAATCATTGGTAAATTGCCTACAAAAAATGTTTAAGGTTTGTATGCCAAAAAAACATAGTAAAATCCAAAAGCAAACCACAAACAAATATGTATATTACAGTAATAAATGACTAATGGCCTGTAAGAAAAGTAAAAATCACACAAATGGATAATTAAAGATGCTCAGCCTTGCTGAAAGTGAACATATTACAAATTAAGGTGGTATCATGTATTTTGCACCACATCAAACAAGTTTTAAAAGAAAAGATCACTCTCTCTGGTGATGATGGAAGGAAACAGGGATGCTTGCTTAAGAATGCATTAATGGAGGGACTTCTGGCCAAAATGTAGATGTAGGTGGACACACTGTGCCTCCTCGCACAACCAAAATTAAGGACAACAAAGATTTAGAAACAAGAAAACAACCAGAACTGATAGAAAATTGAGCCGTACAGAAGTCCAACAACCACTCATCCAGACCAGTAAGAGTGGTGGGGTTGAGGCAGGAAAAAAGCGGAGGTTGGTGGATCTGGGCATGCAGGTGGTGGCTAGCGGAGCCTGGGTGTGCAGTGGCAACAGACCCAGTGAGGCCGCGCAAGGCGGCTGGCTGACTGCAGCCCCACATTCACACACACATAATCCAGGCAAAAATGGGGAGTGAGACAAACCTCGCAATCCAGGATCCCAGCACTGGAAAATAACACCTGAAGACACTTGTGGGAGGTGAGGTGCCAGGAGAGACTCCCAGCCTCACAGGGGAGTCTGCTGGAGAGACCCACTGTGTCCTAGAACATGCAAGCCCACCCATCTGGGAATCAGCACAACAAGGGCCTAATTTGCTTGTAGAAAGCGGTGGAAGTGACTGAAATATGAGAGAGAGCACTGCAAGCGCCATTGTTCCCTCTCAGACCCTGTCCCCACATACAGTGTCACTACCCAGCAACTGGGCTGCTCCACACCAGGGAACACCCAAGGTTCCCCCCCTCACTACGGAACAGCCCTGACCAGAACCCCCCAAAAAAATGGCTCAAAGGGGAGAATAAATCAAAGACTCAGAGTCAATTCATCTAAGTGACCAAGAGATAGCCAACCTATCAGATGCACAGTTCAAAACCCTGGTGATCAGAATGCTCCCAGAATTGGTTGATTTTGCTCACAAATTAGATGAAAAAAATGAAGGCTACAATAAGTAAAATGAAGAAAAATGCATGGGGAACCAACAGAGATGGGAGGAAAACTGGGAGTCAAATCAATGGAGTGGACCAGAAGGAAGAAAGAAACAAACAACCAAACAAAACAAGGAAGAAACAAGAATTCAAAAAAATGAGGAGAGGCTCAGGAACCTCCACGACATCTTTAAACGTTCCAACATCCGAATTATAGGGGTACCAGAAGGGGAAGAGGAAGAGCAACCAGTGGAAAACTTATTTGAACAAACGATAAAGGAGAATTTTCCCCAATCTGGCAAAGGAAATAGACTTCCAGGAAGTCCAGGAAGCTCAGAGAGTCCCAAAGAAGTTGGACCTGAGGAGGAACACACCAAGGCACATTATAATTACATTACCCAAGATTAAAATGAAGGAGAGAATTCTAGAAGCAGCAAGGGATAAGGGCAGAGTCACCTACAAAGGAGTTCCCATCAGACTGTCGGCGGATTTCTCAAAAGAGACCTTCCAGGCAAGAAGGGGCTGGAAAGAAGTATTCCAAGTCATGAAAGTCCAGGCCCTACATCTAAGATGGCTCTATCCAGCAAAGCTGTCATTTAGAATGGAAGGGAAGATAAATTGCTTCTCAGATAAGGTCAAGTTAAAGGAGTTCATCATCACCAAGCCCTTATTCTATGAAATGTTAAAGGGACTTATCTAAGAAAAAGATTAAAAATATGAACAGTAAAAAGACAGCAAACTCACAGGTATTAACAACCAGACCTAAAACAAAAGCCAACTAAGCAAACCACTACAACAGGAACAGAAACACAGAAATGGAGATCACATGGAGGGTTAGCAATAGGGGAGTGGGAAGAGGAGAGAGGGGGACAAGGTACATAGAACAAGTAGCACAGATGGTGGGTAGAAAATAGACCGGGAGGGCAAGAATAGTGTGGGAAATGTAGAAGCTAAAGAACTTATGACACATGGACATGAACTAAAGGGGGGAATGTGGGTGGGAGGGGGTGTGCAGGGTGGAGGGGAATGAAGGGGGGAAAATGGGACAACTGCAATAGCATAATCAATAAAATATATTAAAAATTTTTAAAGAGTGCATTAATGTTATGTCAGGAGTGTATGAATTTTTAAAAAATAAAGACAGTTTGACAAAATGCATCATAATTTAAAGTATGCACACCCTTTGACCCAAAAATTACTCAGTAGAGTCTTTCTAGCAAGTTCTGCTTCTCCTACTAACAGCCCAGTCACTGTCACGTGTCTGCCGTAGTGTGGAGGCCTGCCCTAGCCACAAAGGGTAGCAGACCACCCTCAGCACGCTCACCTTTCCGTGTTACTTGATTGCATAGCATTGCTCACATCTAACATGTTAACTTATCCTATGTCCATGCTCCACTAGCCTGTAACTTCAGAGAACCTGGGACCTTGGCTTACACAGCATCTGGAACATAAGAAACCTCGATGACTGTTGAATGAAACGGCTGCACACGTACAAAGGTGTGGTGTGCACAGTGTTCAGCGTCCCATTATAAAACCATAGAGAAATGACATAGGAGCAACTTATTCATAAGGTACCAACTATGACGCACCCACGCATCGGAGATCTATGCACCTATTTGAAAGAATGCTGCTGATCTACATGCACTGACATAAAAAGGTTAATGAGAAGAGGCAGTTGCAGCATGCAGGTGTACATATGCAGATGTGTGTGTGGATGGGTGTGTGCATGTCACACACAGGCTCACTACATACATACTCACAGATGCGGATACATGGCGTGAAGAGTATGGCTGTGTTGGATGGCTCCTGCCATCCTTTACGCCTCACCCTGCCTTCTTCCCCTTGGTCCCCGGCCTCTGGACAGCTTATAACAAATCCCGAGTGCTACTTCCTTTGGCCCTGGCAGAAAACTTAAATCATACCAGCCCCTGCCCTTGCATGGGAATCGCAGCTCCAGCTAACCTCAGTCAAAACCCCGGCCAGTCTTCCTTTTCTCTCAGGCCATTTCAGGTGTGTGAGAGTCCCAGACTGCTCTCCCAGAGACCTGAACTTCGTAAGTAAAAAGTATACCTACGCATATACATATATCTATGTGTATATGTAATACATTGTAAATGTATAAAATATATGCACATTTACATGTATGCAAATGTTACTGATACACAGGCACACAGAGAGACACATACATACCTAGGAAAGCATTTGGAAGAATATGCCCCAAACTACTCAGAGAGACCATGGTTACACACATTTCTATATTTGAAGTTCTACAACAAGCATATTTTTGTATTCAAAAAATGGTCCCAGAAAGGACTTCTGGCCAAGATGAGGCATAGGTGGACACACTGTGCCTGCTCGCTCAGCCGAAATTAAGGATGACAAAGATTTAGAAACAAGAAAACAACAGAACTGATAGAAAATTGAACTGTACTGAAGTCCAACAACCATTCATCCAGACTAGTAAGAGGTGGAGTTGCAGCAGGAAAAAGTGGAGATTGGCGGACACGGGTGCACAGGCAGCAGCAGCTGGCAGACCCCAGGCACACAGGCGGTGGCTAGAGGACCCCGGGCACGGGGTGGCAACGGTGCAGACCCAGTGAGGCTGCGCAAGGCGGCTGGCTGACCAGGTGGGTCCCATGTTCGCGCACAGATAATCCAGGTGAAGGGGAAGCATCGGAAGAGACTGGAATCCGAGAGAGAGAGCAGAGCAAGAGCCATTGTTCCCTCCTGGACACCACCCCCACATACAGCGTCAATACCCAGCACACCAGGGAACACCCAAGGTTCCACCCCTCACTACAGAACAGCCCTGACCAGACCAAAAAAAAAAAAATTGCTCAAAGGGGAGAACAAATCAAAGCCCCAGAGTCAATTCATCTAAGTGACCAAGAGATAGCCAACCTATCAGATGCACAGTTCAAAGCCCTGGTGATCAGGATGCTCACAGAATTGGTTGATTGTGCTCACAAATTAGATGAACAAATAAAAGCTACACTAAGTGAAATGAAGGAAAACGCACAGGGAACCAATAGTGATGGGAGGAAAACTGGGACTCAAATCAATGGAGTGGACCAGAAGGAAGAAACAAACAACCAAACAAAAAACAAAGAAGAAACAAGAATTCAAAAAAATGAGGAGAGGCTTAGGAACCTCCAGGACATCTTTAAACGTCCTAACATCCGAATTATAGGGGTACCAGAAGGGGAAGAGGAAGAGCAACAAGTGGAAAACTTATTTGAACAAACGATAAAGGAGAATTTCCCCAATCTGGAAAAGGAAATAGACTTCCAGGAAGTCCAGGAAGCTCAGAGAGTCCCAAAGAAGGTGGACCCAAGGAGGAACACACCAAGGCACATCAGAATTACGTTAGCCAAGATTCAAATGAGGGAGAGAATTCTAGAAGCAGCAAGGGATCAGGGCACAGTCACCTACAAAGGAGTTCCCATCAGACTGTCGGCGGATTTCTCAAAAGAGACCTTCCAGGCAAGAAGGGGCTGGAAAGAAGTATTCCAAGTCATGAAAGTCCAGGACCTACACCCAAGATTGCTCTATCCAGCAAAGCTGTCATTTAGAATGGAAGGGAAGATAAAGTGCTTCTCAGATAAGGTCAAGTTAAAGGAGTTCATCATCACCAAGCCCTTATTATATGAAATGTTAAAGGGACTTATCTAAGAAAAAGAAGATAAAAAATAGGACAGTAAAAACACAGCAAACTCACAAATATTAACAACCACACCTAAAACAAAAGCAAACTAAGCAAACAAATAGAACAGGAGCAGAACCACAGAAATGGAGATCACATGGAGGGTTAGCAACAGGGGAGTGGGAAGAGGAGAGGGAGAAAAGGTACAGAGAATAAGTAGCATAGACGGTGGGTAGAAAATAGACAGGGGGAGGGCAAGAATAGTGTGGAAAATGTAGAAGCTAAAGAACTAATGACACATGGACATGAACTAAAGGGGGGATGTGGGTGGGAGGAGGTGTACAGGGTAGGGGGAATGATGGGGAAGAAATGGGACAACTATAATAGCATAATCAATAAAATATATTTTAAAAAATTGTCCCAAAATAATTGTCAATTTTGTTAATAATCACTGAACTAAGTAAACTTCTGACTCAAGAAGTAAAATAAACAAGAAACTAGTGCAAAATAATTGGTAAAAAAATGAAAGCCTAAATGAGTAAGTTAAAAACAAATAAGTTGACTTGGAAAATTGACCCAAGAGTTATTTCGGAAAAAAATAAAGCTAGTTGTGGACGTGAAAAATCACCAATGCATGGAATGAAGAGTGTGAAAGAAAATAGTCACTGATACAGGGGATGAAAAGAGCCGTGGAAATACTACCCCCAGTTCTTTGCTTAAAAAAATTGAACAAGTAGATACTCAATTAAAAAAAAAGTTTCTTGACACATTTACTCAAAAGGTTTAACACCAACAGAAACAGCCAGAAGACAGTGCCTGAAGAAGCACATCCTCCTAAGTGCCGCGTTCACCTTCATAGATCGGTTCTTTCCAACCTCTGGCAGGAACAGATTCCAGGGAAAGAAGGAAGGTTCCTTTCATTTGACTGAAACCTGGATGACAATGGGAGCCTAGAGAACATAAAATACAAAACCCAGCCACCATCTCATGTATGAGTACTGATTCAAGATTTATAAATAAAATCCTGGCCCATCCAACGCCGCGCTTCACTGAAAGAGGAAAGCGCCGGCTACATGAGGTCCTTGCAGCTGTCACACCTGCATCGTGACCTGGTCCCTCTCTGCCACTCGTGCCCCCTCTCCCAGGTGTTTCCCAACAGATCCCCCGCATGTGTAATTCCATGTGGCATCTGCTTTTCGGAGGACCCAAGCTGATCTGTGATATGTCAGTAAAATAGTTAAATACAAAATTAACAGGAAAAAATAATTGTGTTTATACAAAAAAAGACAGAAACATCATCAACAAAATGTTCCAAGTCCCCCCTGTGGGCCAGGCCCTGGAGAAAGATTAGGGATAAAAAATTAGCAAAACATGCATATATTCCTGTTCTCATGGAGCCTAAAGTCTATTGGAAAAGGAAGATTTTAAGTAGCCTGGCAAATGAGCAGCTCCGATCTGATAAGCAATATGAAGAAAAACCTGGAAGTCCCCAAAGAGTTCATAACAGGAAGACTCAACTTAGTTTAGGGCAAGAGGGCGGGCTTGCCTAAGCAGGGAATGAATCATAGCTACCTGGAGGCGGAGATGGGGTGCGGGGTGGGGGTGGCGCAGGCTGCCAGTAGCAAGTGAAAAAGCCCCAGGAGAAAACAAGAAGAACCAGACTGTTTATAGCTAAGCAAACAGCAGGTGAGAGAGAACAAGGTGGGACCTCATTGGTAGCGAGCGCCCTGTAAATCACGTTGAGGATTTTGGTCTTTATGAGCATGGGAAGGGCAAGACAATGAAAGGTTAGAAGCACAAGAATCATGCCAGGTCCGTAGGAGGCAGTAAAGAAAATGAGTTCAATGACAGCAAAGCACACAGAAGGAGACCAGCTAGGACTCTCAGTCCGATGAGAGGCGGTGGCAGTCTGGACCAGCGCGGTGCCGGTGGTGGAAGAGCAGAGACGGTGATGGCTCAGCATCTGTACGGCTGGTACAGCCACGGGGTTAGAGGGTTGAATGTGATGAGGAGACAAGGGAATAGCGGAGGACAACTCCAGGGTGGACCGTGATGGCCTTCGCTGATGGCAGCCGGAAGAGACTCGGGTTTGGGGAGAAGGGTCACGAGTTTATAACGTTAGGCATGCTGGATTTAAGATGATTTGGGGACATTTAAGTGGAAATGTTGATGAGGAGATTGGATGTCTGCAATTCAGAAGAAAGGCCGAGACTAGAGATTCCGGAATCATGAGCAAATAGTTGGTCATTAACATAAAAGATAAGTGAGATCACCGAAGTGGAGAGTAAACTATGAAAAGTTGAGGGTCTACTATCGAGCAAAACGAATCCTCAGAAATAAAGAGTAGCGGACAGTACACGAAGAGATGGTGAAGGGAGAGCCAAAGATGTAGTAGGAAAACCATGGAACAGGGCAGAGAGCAAGGGCGTGGCCGTCAGTCCCTAATGTGACGGAGAGGTCACAGGAGATGCGGACTAACACAACATTTGGGTTTAAAGATTTTACTTCATTTTAGAGGGGAAGGGAAGGAGAAAGAGGGAGAGAAACATCAATGTGCGGTTGCCTCTTGTGTGCCCCCTACTGGGCACCTGGCCTGCAACCCAGGCATGTGCCCTGACTGGGAATCGAACCAGCGACCTTTGGTTCTCAGGCCGCACTCAATCCACGGAGCCACACCAGCCAGGGCACATCATTTGGGTTTAGAGATGTGGCACTCACCAGAGACCTGCCAGGAATCATTTTGGCGGAGTTGGGATGGCAGCAGCCAGGTTGGAGCGGGTGACGGTGTGAGTGGAGGGAGGGAAATGAAGACCATGAGAGGGAGCCCTTTTAAACTGTTTGGCTGAAAACAGCTAGTCAGTAGGGTTCAGTTTACATTTTGTAAGCGATGAAACCTTAAGCACGTGAAAATTTTGCTAGCTGGAAGGATTCAACATGGGGAAATAAAAATCATGGACACAATTATAAACCTGAATCACTCGGGAGACTCGAATGAAAAACCATCCAGAATGAATTAGCTCTTTAAAAATCAATAGACAAAAACTCAATAACCTCTGTAAATACAAATAACTTGTTAGAACGTGAAACGAGAAGTTATAATGAAAGAAAATACCCTATTTGCAATAACAATGAAAAGCCATAACACGCCTAAGAGTAAACAAGATGGGCAGGATCTGTTTGAAGAAACCACTAAAATTCCAGCAAGGGGCGTAGAAGGAACATTGAACAGGTAGAAACACAAACCTTGATCTGAGGAAGATGATACTAAAAACAACCAATTTTTCCTACATTAACTGATACATTTAACAAATTAACAATTAAATCTTAATAGGCCCTGGGCAGACAAGGGAGGCAGAATATAACTAAATGAGTCCAAAACGTATCTGGGAAGAGCAATGAGGTAGAGCTTTGACAGCCAGTTTTGAAATTGCACCATAAATTTCATTTAACGCCGTCATATAATACAAGGATAATACCAGACAAGTCAACAGACTAAAACAGTGAGGCTAAATATAGACCCGGTAATTCTGGGAATATGAGTAAAAACCTAGGTTATCCAATAAATAATGAAGGGACAAGTGACCTGACCCTCAAATACTTTGATGGCCTGAAGAGGACAGGCCGGGAATTCTGGGTCGGAATCTGGGACCCATTCACTTTGTGAAAATAGGTGGAGTTTATGAGGAAGGGAATGATTCGGACACTTTGATATGTATGTTATGCTGCAATACATTTACACACCTGACTCCCCCACAGAAGGCCACAGAAGGACTAGAAACAGAGAGACGTGGATTTTTATAATCCTAAATCAGAAATTATAAGTATTGATAAAGTTATAAGAACTTAAAGTTTCTGTACAGAGAAGGGAGGACATAGACAAGAATGAAAGGTAATTGGAAAGTTATCATTGGAAAGGGGTGATATTTGCAACATGACAGAAAAATAAAGTCCTTTTTGTATTGGGTTGGCCATAAAGTCCATTTATTTTTTCCATAAAATAAAAGACATTTTTCATTTTCACCAATAACTTTATTTAGATATTTTGAGTATCTCGGCTATCTCCCACTACCAGCTGCTAGTGGGGAGGCCCAGGGGCTGCTAAACACCTTCCAATGTCTAAATAAGACAGCAAAGAATTATTTGGTCATAATGTCAATAGTACCCAGAAACTTCGTGAATCACTTTTCACACGTTTGATCAGTCACAGCACCTTCTCCATACACTGCACAAATTTCTTGCGTTTCAATTGTTTTTCCCTTTCTTGAAATAATAAAACATGATACACCAAAAATGTTACGTACCTTCTTCCATCTTCAATATTAAAATGGCTACACAAAAATTCACCAGTTTTGGTTAAGTTTTTTCAAAATGCACGCTGATATGACAGCTGTCACAGTACAGTCTAACAAAACTGTTTCAAATGAAGTTAAAGACAACCAAGCGCTACTAGAGCCGTCGTAGAAAAAAAACTAAATGAATTTTATGACCAACCCCACATATGAAGGATTCTCATGGGTCAATGTTTTAAAAACCAAACTGAAAAACAGGCAAGGAGCTGTTAGGAATGAGCAAGCTAAAAAATACGAAATATTTTATTATCAGTTAAAACATGAAAAGAATAATTCCGCTCATTCCTAATCAAAGAAACACCAATTGGAGTAACAAAGAGATACCATTTATGGACAGTGAGATTGGCAAAGATGAAGACAAAATCAGGTGGCCAACTTGCCATAGCGGGGCCCTGGGACATCGGTACAACCTTCCCAAAGGGAATCTTAGCATCGCGTATCCAGTGGAAAATGAGCAGTCCCTCCCACCTACCAATCGATTGCTAGGGGCTTACCCGGAGGAGATAACTGCATCGCTAGACAAAATGTAAGCACAAGGATGCTCATGACCATTGTTTATAATAGAAAAATATCTGAAATCTTCTAGACATTCAACAATATGAAACTGCTGAAGGAACTGAACAGTAACTTTTGGAGAACATACACAATGAAACACGAAAAGGCCTTGTTTTGTATTTATTGACCTAAAAAAATCCCTTTTGCACAGAAAACGACATTGCAAACTGTAGAGAGTCTATGGAGGTTCTGGGTCAAGATGGTGACATCAGAGGATCCTGAGTTCCCCTCCTCCCACGGACACTGAATCGACAGCGACACATTGCAGCGATTTCCTCTGAAACCCAAAAACTAGCTGAACGACTCCTATACAGCAGACAAAAGAGGAACACCCACATCAGAATGTGTAGGAGAGAAACAGAAAGAGACTCCAACACAGAGAATTCCCTGAGGGTTGCCAGATGACAGGGGGGTTGTGGGGGGGGGGTTGCTGGGTGAAAAAGGTGAAGGGATTAAAATCAAGTTGGCGGTTACAGAATAGTCAGGGGGATGTGAAGTGCAGCATAGGGAATATAGTCAATAATATTGTAATAACTGTGTGTGGTGCAAGGTGGGTGCTAGACTGGCTGGGGAGAATCACATCATAAATTATAGAAATGTCTAACTATGCTGTATACCCGAAAATATAAAATAATGTTGAACGGCCACTGTAATTCCAAAAGTTTTTTAAAGCTGGGAAAGAAGAAAAATGACAATGAAAACGTAGAGGAGAGGCTGAGATACAATCTAGCCGTAAACTCCAGCCCTGGGGCAGCAACCCACAATCAGGAGGGAACCCCCAATCCCAAGCTTCTTCCTGAGGAGCCAAGGGTTTGAGCCTCCCATCTGGCACCCCAACAATTCAGACATACACCTGAAAGATGAGCGTCAAAAAACACTTGGCTCTGAAAGCCACCGGGGCTTGCATCCACAAGACTATGTCAAACTGGGAAACGGCTCTTAGAGGACTCCTGTGATCTACCTGGATACCCCTCCAGGGCCCAGCCGAGAGGGAGCCCCCTGAAACACAGCCAGGCTTGTCTGTAGAAGCTTGTTTGTTTATCTTAAACTAAAGCACCATCCTGGGGACAGGCATCTCATTTAACAGACATCTAGGAGCCCCCTGAAATACTCTCTAAAGAGAGAGACCAGTGAGGACCACCTGTACACTGTCCCTCTGCTCTCTGAGGGTCACCAGCATCTTCTGGAAAAGAGTTTGCACGTATGTCTGGTGCCCCGGTTTTTGTGGCTGCCACCCTGGGGACAGACACCTCTCGATCACCTGGCTGTGGTGGCCAGCAGGGTTTATGTTCTCGGGTCCCACAGGACAGTAACAATTAAGAACAGTTCTTAACTGGCTACCTGCCCTCCCCCACCAGGGCACCGTGCACAGGCAACAGACTGCAATGCACCTGCTGTGAGAGAGGCCTATTGGCTCATCTCCGTCCCTGTGGCCAGAGGGCCAGGCCGCTATTTCAACACACACACAGGGGCTGACTACAGTCCTCTCCAAAGGCTGCGAAGGCTAACGGATGCCATCTGCGTCTTTGCTCTCTGCCCCACACCAAAAGTAGCAAAAACTATACAACAATTTGTTAATGGATACACAAGATAAAAAGCTGTAGGTGGTGACATCAGCAATACTAAACATGGTGGGGAGTAAAAATGCAGGACTTCAGAATGAGTTTGAGCTTCAGTCGTTATTAACATGAACTACACCGTAATATCCCTACAATGTCTTGTGTAAGCCTCAATTAACCACAAAGCAAAACCCTATAGCACATACACAAAAGCTAAAGGAATCCAAGCATAGCACTACGGAAAGTCATCAAATCACAAAGGCAGAGCAAGATGATAAAGCAACAGAAGAACAAAGCCAGGGAACAATTAAGAAAATGGCAATAAGTACATACCTATCAATAATTACTTTAAATACAAAAGGACTAAACCGTCCAATCAACAGACAGTGGCTGAATGGACAAAGAGTAAGACCCATCTATATGTTACCAAAAGGGACTCACTTCAGATGTAAGGACACAGAGACTGAATGAAGAGACAGAAAAAGACACCCTATGCGAACAGAAGTCCGAAGAAAGCTGGGTAGCTATACTTTTATCAGACAAACAGACTTTAAGACAAATGTAAATAAGAGACCAAGAAGGACACTACATAATGATAAAGGGGTCGAACCAACGAGAGAACATCAGCTTTGTGAATGTTTATGCACCCACCATAGGAGCACCTAAATATACAAAGCAAATATTAACAAAACTAAAAGGAGAAATAGACAGAAATACAATAATACTACGGAACATTAGTACCCCACCTTCACCAATGAATAGGTCATAGACAGAAAATCAATAAGGAAACACTGGCCTCACGAGACACGTTGGATCACGTGAACTTACAAATATGTACAGAACATTCCACCCAAACACAATAGAACACACACTGTCTTCAAGCATACCTGGATGATGCTCCAGGATAGACCATATTAGGTCAGGGGGAAAAAGTCAATAAATTTAAGAAGACTAAAGTCATACCAAGCATCTTTTGTGATCACAATGGTATGAAACTAGAAATCCACTACAGGAAGAAAACTGGGAAAATTCACAAACGTGTGGAGGAGATGAACATGCTACTGAGCAACCAGTGGATCAAGGAAAAATCAAAGGGAAAACATTAAAAAAAAATCTTGACCCAAATGAAACGGAAATTCAACACACCAAAACTTATGAGTGCAGCAAAAGCAAATTCAAGAGGGAAGTTCACAGCGATAAATGTCTACATGAAGAAACAAGATCTTAAGTAAACAACCTAACTTTGCACCTCAAGGAACTAGAAAAAGAAAAAATGAAGCCCAAAGTTAGTAGAAGGAAGACAGTAACAAAGAGTGAAAATAAACGAAATCGAGACCAAGTGTCCGTTCACCATGGTACCCTCTCGGTTCCTGTGTTATGTCACAGCAAAAGACACCGTCAGCCAAGTATGGAGGCAGCCAACAGGATGGGAGCAACTATTTGTAAACCATAGCTGATAAGGAGTTCACATCCAAAATAAAGAACTTACACAATCCAATAGAAAACAAATAATTCAATTAAAAATAGACAGAGGATCTGAATAGGCATTTTTCCAGAGAAGAGATGCAGACGGTCAGCAGGTGTGTGGAAAGGCGCTCAACATCAGCAAGTGCAAATCAGAAACGCAATGAGATGCCACCTCACATCTGTTGCAATGGTTACCATCAAAAAGACAAAAGATACATGTTGGCAAGGATGTGAAGAAAGGGAACCCTTGTTCACTGTTGGTGGGAATATAAACTGATGCGGCTAATATGGAAAACAGTAGAGAGATTCCTCAATAAATTAAAAATAGAGCTACCATGTGGTCCAGCGATCATACTTCTGGATTTCTTTCCAAAGGAACCAAAAGCGTTAACGCAAAGAGATGTCTGCCCTCCTGTGTTCACTGCAGCGTTATTTACAATCGCCAAGACATGGAAACAGCTTAAGTGTCCATCAGTGGATGAATGGATAGAGAAAATATGGTATCCATATATAATGAAATAATATCCAGCCATAAAAAAGAAGGAAATCCTGGCAATTGAAGAAACATGAATGGATCTTGAGGGCACTATGCTAAGGGAAAGAAACTAGAGAAAGACGAATACCGTACAATCTCACCAATATGTGGAATCTAAAAAACAAGAAACAACCCTGACTGGTGTAGATCAATGGATTGGGAGTCAGCCTGCAAACCCAAAGGTCTCTGGTTCGAGTCCCAGTCAGGGCCCATGCCTGGGATGTGGGCGAGGTCCCCAGTTGGGGGTGTGTGAGAGAAACACCGATGGATGTTTCTTATATTGATCTTTCTCCCCCTCTCTAAAAATAAGTCAAATCTTAACAAATCAAAACAAAACAAGGAACAAAAAAATCTCATCATAGACACAGAGAACAGATTGGCGGCTGCAAGAGTGGGGGTGATGAGCATGTGGGAGGGGCAAAATGGGAGGAGGGGGGCAAAAGATACAAGCTTCCAGTTACAAAATAAGCAAGCCCTGGGGATACAACATACAGCATGGTGAGTGTAGTTAATAGCTACCATGTCATATACATTTTGAAAGTTGCTAAGGTAGTAAATCTTAAAAATTCTCATCTCAAGAAAAGAAAAATAAATAACTTGGTTTTTGGTGATGGATGTTAACTAGTCTTCCTGCAGAGCCCACTTTGTAATACATACCTGTATTGACTCATTACATTGAATATCTGAAACTAATATAATGTTACATGTGAATTATATCTCAGTCTAAAAAGTATACGAACTATGGAATTCCAGCCAAGACGGAGGTGTAGGTGGACACACTGTGCCTCCTCACACAACCAAAATTAAGGACAACAAACATTTAGAAACAAGAAAACAACCAGAACTGATAGAAAATTGAACTGTATGAAGTCCGACAACCATTCATCCAGACTGGTAACAGGGGCGGAGTTGCGGCAGGAAAAAGTGGAGGTTGGTAGACCTGGGCACACAGACAGCA
Organism: Anoura caudifer; assembly: GCA_004027475.1. Classification (NCBI taxonomy): domain Eukaryota; kingdom Metazoa; phylum Chordata; class Mammalia; order Chiroptera; family Phyllostomidae; genus Anoura; species Anoura caudifer. The sequence goes on from PVKU01009235.1 coordinate 52,417, forward strand.
GCGGCTGGCAGATCCCAGGTGTGCAGGCGGCAGCTAGCAGACCCCAGGCACAATGTGAATGTGGCAATGTTGCAGACCCAGTGAGGCCACACAAGGAGGCTGGCTGACCAGGTGGCCCCACATTCGCATGCAGATAATCCAGGTGAAGGGGAAGCAGTAGAAGGGGCTGGAATCTGAGAGAGAGCAGAGCAAGTGCCATTGTTTCCTCTTGGACCCTGCCCCCACATACAGCATCACTACCCAGCAACTGGGCTGCCACGCCCTGGGGAAGACCTAAGCCTCCACCCCTCAACTACGTAACAGCTGGGAGCAGACCAAAAAAAAGGCTCAAACAGGAGAACAAATCAAAGCCCCAGAGCCAATTCATCTAAGCAACCAAGAGATAGCCAACCTATCAGATGCACAATTCAAAGCCCTGGTGATCAGGACACTCACAGAATTTGTTGATTTTGGTCGCAAATTAGATGAACAAATGAAGGCTACAATAAGCGAAATGAAGAAAAACGCACAGGGAACCAATAATGATGGGAGAAAAACTGGGACTCAAATCAATGGAGTGGACCAGAGGAAGAAACAAATAACCAAACAGAAAAGAAGGAAGAAACAAGAATTTAAAAAAATGAGGAGAGGCTTAGGAACCTCCAGGACATCTTTAAACGTCCCAACATCCAAATTATAGGGGTACCAGAAGGGGAAGAAAAAGAACAAGTGGAAAACTTATTTGAACAAATAATAAAGGAGAATTTCCCCAATCTGGCAAAGGAAATAGACTTCCAGGAAGTCCAGGAAGCTCAGAGAGTCCCAAAGAAGTTGGACCCGAGGAGGAACACACCAAGGCACATCAGAATTACGTTAGCCAAGATTAAAATGGAGAGAATTCTAGAAGCAGCAAGGGATAAGGGTACAGTCACCTACAAAGGAGTTCCCATCAGACTGTCAGCTGATTTCTCAAAAGAGACCTTACAGGCAAGAAGGGGTTGAAAAGTAGTATTCCAGTCATGAAAGGCAAGGACCTATATCCAAGATTGCTCTATCCAGCAAAGTTTTCATTTAGAATGGAAGGGAAGATAAAGTGCTTCTCAGATAAGGTCAAGTTAAAGGAGTTCATCATCACCAAGCCCTTATTATAGGAAATGTTAAAGGGACTTATCTATGAAAAAGAAGATAAAAAATAGGACAGTAAAATGACAGCAAACTCACAGATATTAACAACCACACTTAAAGCAAAAGCAAACTGAGCAAACAGCTAGAACAGAAATAGAACCACAGAAATGGAGATCACGTGGAGGGTTAGCAATAGGGGAGTGGGAGGAGGAGAGAGGGGAAAAGGTACAGAGAATAAGTAGCATAGACAGTGGGTAGAAAATAGACGGGGGAGGGCAAGGATAGTGTGGGAAATGTAGAAGCTAAAGAACTTATGACACATGGACATGAACTAAAGGGGGGATGTGGGTGGGAGGGGGTGTGCAGAGTGGAGGGGAATGATGGGGGAGAAATGGGACAACTGTAATAGCATAATCATATATTTTTAAAAAAATAAATAAAATAAAAAGTATATGAACTATGATCACATTCGGGTAAATGTATATGCACATTTATATACACATATATTTAAATATATTAGAAGAGCTTCATTAAAATATATATGTTATCTCTAGTCAAATAGGTAGAGAAATTTTAGTTTTAATTTTTTATGTTTAGGATGGAAGAAAAAAACCACGTAGGTCAAAACTGCCTTTGGAAATGTCTTCAACTGCCGGAAACACAGCTGACACACATATCCTTATGGCCCACACTTGACACCGACAAAGACTCTCTCCTTGACTGAGCTCTAGCTGGGCTCCTCTGGGCCTCTTCTCGCCTAGGCCTCCAACTTGGTCTCTAAAGACTTGAACAAGCACTGAGTTTCTAACAGCTCAGGGCCACATCCCTAGGATGCCCCAGCCCCCCTTAAGTGCCTACTTGTGCTAACTCGGGCTGCCAAAACAATGTACCGTCTGTTCCAGTCCCACCTGAAAATGGGGCCCTGCCTGGGTTTCACACGGACCGAGCTCCCTTTCCACGTTTTGCTCCCGTTCCCTTCCCTGCCTCTGCCAGACCCCACTCAGCTGATGTCCACCCAGTCACCTCTGGCTGTCTGTTCAAATCCAAGCTGCACTGAGTTCGCACTGGACTCTTCCCTAATTGAAAGAGTTGTTACTGAACAAAATTTGTCCTTCTTGCTTTGGCGAGTCTCCAGGTTTAACACTGCAGTTCTCAAAGCTTAGGGCTTTTTAGAAATCACTTATGAAACTATAAAATGGATGTGTCTGTCCTTCCCATGGATTTGTGAAGCCCTGTATACCATCTTACGCTCCACTGACTGGGTTTTCGTGCTTCTGAGGAGGACAGGTATCTCATGGAACACGAAAACCACGGCTCAGCTGGGGTTTTCAGAGACCCTTGAATGTTAAAGGTTCATCTTTCCTCCTTATCTGTGGTAAATTTTTTCTGTGCAGAAATTTAAACTTTTTATGTATTCTTTTCTCTTTTTTCTTTCAAAGATTTTATTTATTTTAGACAGAGGGGAAGGGAGCGAGAAAGAAAGAGAGGGAGAGAAACATCAGTGTGTGGTTGCCTCTTCAGTAACCCCCCCACCCGCCACTGGGGACTTGGCCCACAATCCAGGCATGTGCCCTGACTGGGAATTGAACTAGCGACTCTTTGGTTTGCATCCCACGCTCAATCCACTGAGCTACACTAGCCAGGGCACAAAGAGGATTTTTAAAGGTTTTGCTAGGAGTTCCAAATGGACTTCTCCATTGACAACCCCCTCTTAAGTGGCTCCTGTGAACATTTAAAATGTCGTCAATGCTTTCACTGGATGCTGACCGTGTTTCTTTTGATGTGACACCACGTGAAGCCTGGCCAAAGAAAACAGTCTCACTTGTGTTCCCCAGACCCTGTGGTCCCCACAGCTACGTGGCCATGGCTCCATGGGCCTCCAGTGCAAACCTGGGGTGAAGTCCAAAGCCACACACACGCCGGATCCCGGGATCACCTACAGTAGCACCAGCAGGCCAAGTGTCGCCGAACCTGGCGTGCCCGGCTCAGGCACCTGACTCCTTGCCACTCCCCAGAATAAGTGGGAAGGTGGCCCCCGAGGTGCAGGCAAAGGCCCCGTACCGGCCCGGCGTGTGCTTGCTGAGGCTTTACTGTATCTGTTGCAAAACCCCCCCTTCTCTGCTTCCTTGGACTATATGCCCACAACTCCTATTATTTCTCTATCATTAAAGTTTCAAACATCTTGAAACATTCCTTTCAAAGAGATTTTTGAGTTAAATTTATAAATATGGTCATTAAGTGTGTGGACATTTTACTTATTAATACAGAAACATTTTAATTTGGCTTAATAGCCTCATTTAGGGAGGGCAAAACGAGGAGGAAGAAGAAGAGGAAAATGATGGAGAGAGAAGGCAAAGAGGGGAAGGGGGGCGAGGGGAAGGGAAGGAAGTAAGACCGCAATAGGAGCTAACCCCCCAGTGGGTACAGTCCCTGCTGACAGCCGTGCGTCTCAGAGGGTGGGACACAGACCAGTGGGCTCAGAGTCACTCAGGGTACTTGTCACAACTACAGGGGATGGTCCCATATACCGAGTCAGTCTTCGGGCAGAGTCATGAACCCTCAGGGGAACCCTCGAGTTCCCCTGGCAATTCTGACAGGCGGAAGTTGGAGAACATGTCCCAGGGAAGGCTGCCTGAGTGGCTTGGGAGCAACACAAAGCCCCACTGTCCGCACCCCGAACCCAGGCAGACGCCTAGGAACAAACGACGCTCCCCAGACTCTCCCTGCCATTCCTAACCTGCTAAGGACAGCAAAGCATCCCGATTGTACAGTGATGGGTGTAACTTAAATACACACACACACACACACACACACTTACAATTTTATCAATCACAGAAATACTTTGATCTGACTATTTAGCATCTGGCCTTGTTATGCATCATCATTATTATTAGCTAACATCTACTGAGAGCTTACTATGTGTCAAATGTTGGGCTAAGTGCTTTTACATCTTTTAATCTAAGTGGCGCTGTTATTTATCTTCATTTTTAAAATGAGGGAGGCGTGGAAAGATGGGTGAGCTAAACTGAGAAGCGCTGAGGACGCCTCAGCTCCAACATGCCGAGCAGAGCAGTGTGGCCCCAGGAGACCTGGCCCCAGCTGGGGACCATTTCTGATCCATAAACCCACCAAAGGCAGTGTAGCCTCCGGAAAACTACCCACAGGTACCCAGAGGAAACGTCCCAACAGACTCAGTGCCTGATGGGATCTTGGAAAGTGAACTATTCCCCGACCTGACCCTCCAGAAGCAGGAGCACTATTCTTACTGCTGCCCTTCCCTGTCAATCCTTTTCTGAAAACGGTGGGAAAAGCATAAAAGAACTTTGGAAAGCAAAATGACAAGCCAAAAGTTGCCCCTATTCTTCCTTAAGACAGATGGGCAAAACACTCCCAAGATGGTAAAAACTTGGTGGTAACAATCTCTGATGAGTTATGGGAAACATGTGTTGCAGTGTGCTCTGCCCGTGACCGCACTTTGTCTGAAAACTGCACCCCTATTTTGGGTTCTGCACCCGATTATAACGTGTGACAGGTGGCGGGAGTTGGAAGGATTTCCCTCCACCACCAAGCAGCTCAATTCTGACACTGTCTACCTGGAGGGAGCATCGGGTCCCAGAGTTGAGGGCGTGGTCCCACCAGACTGTCCCCACTTCAGACGCTCTCACAGTCCTGCTAATTCCCTGCACTCTGGCCAGCTGGCTGCCAATCAAGGGGTCCCCAAGCCCCTCCCTTTGCATTCGATTAATGTGCGAGAGCAGCTCACTGGACCTGGGAAACCTGCTCACTCACTAGACTCTCTATTTATAATAAAGGATATTAGAGGGTCTGACTCAGAAGCCAGATGAAGAAATACACAGGGCGAAGTCTCAAACAAAGGCACTTCTGTCCTCGCAGAGTCTGGGGCCCAGCACAATGGCGCACGAAAGCATCCTGGTTCCCCAACCTGGGAGCTCTCCACACCCTCCCTTGGGGGTTTTATGGAGGCTTCATTACACAGGCTTGATTGACCAACGCCCTGGCCATTGGTGAGGGATTCCTCCTCTAGCCCCTCTCCCCTCCTAAGATATCAGGAGGGTGGGACTGAAAGTTCCAATCCTCTAATCACAGGATGGGTTCTCCTGGCAACCAATCCCCATCCTCAGGTGCAGTCCGAAAGTCACCTCATTAACATAACAAGACATCTTTGTGGCTCTCACCACCTAGGAAATTGCATGGGTTTTAGGAGCTCTGTGTCAGATGCAGACCATTTATAATACCTTCTTATTATAAAAGCACATCACAAATCCCGTTCAGCCTCATTTGCACATACCCCGACTCTTGGCCATAACTGACTTAGCTCAAGCATGAACAGTTAACCAGACCTGGCCAATGACAGCCCCTTTCTAGGAAGGCAAGGGTGCATCACGGTCTTCTGGAGGCTGGATCTGAGGACATACTCGGACGTCTAGGATTTGTGGGGAGGCCACGCACACAGGCAAGCACAGCACACGCCGAATGCTCCGAGAGGCAAGGAGTGGCCACCGGCCCAGACAGACCCTCGGGGGACAGGCCCTGGTTTCCCATTGGCCCCCACTGCCTGGGCCCAGCCTCAGCCTGGCTTTTGTTGCAGGCAGCCCAGGTGGATTCCCTTTCCTATAGCCAAAAAGGAATGGCCAGAGGGGGACCAGCCATTTAACCCTCTGAGGCGCTGTGACCATGCAAGTTGCCATATCTGTTTCCCTCCTGAGACCACTCTCTGTTCGTGGTCCCAGTCAGGCCTGAATTTCATCCCAGCCTGAGTCTGATTGGTCCATGGGTCCTAGCCTGAGTCTGATTGGTCCATGGGTCCCAGTCAGGCCTGGATTTCATCCCAGCCTGAGTCTGATTGGCCGGAGCACTGGACTTACCCTGCCCAAGGCCACCTCCCTGCACGGAGATGTGCTGTACTATTCACCTGCATCCCTGGATGGGGCCAAGGTCAGAGCCCATTTTCATTCAACTACTCAACCTCCTGTGTCATCCATTTCTCCTCTGCATCTTCCCCAGCAACACCCAGCAAAATCCAAAACCTGCTCGCATTTGCCATGTCTGCTACTGACTAACTGCAAGACTGCACGCAGTAATTAACTTCTTTCTCTACCCAGATTCACCAAACGATGGACAACGGCCCCTCAAGAAAACTCACTCAGTGAACAGAAACCCTGGGTTACACCCTTAACTAGAAGGGACCCAGGGTCCCTCTCACCCACCTCCTTTAGGCCCACCCTCCCTGCAGAGACTCCTGGGTGTACCTGGGATATAAATGGTGCCACCATCGCTCCAATGCGACACAGGGAGCCGCTGGTCCCCATCCCCAAAGCACGAATCGCCGTGGGGTAAACCTGGAGGGAGGGGCAGAGAGCAACGGTTAGGTCAGGCCTCTTGTCTGCCCTCCCCTCCCAAGGCCGGGCTTTGGCAACTAACACAGGGGTGGGCAAAGGTCGGGAAATTACCAGCCAGCGTTACCTAAAAGGTAAATCATAAGTCAGAATACAAAACAATAATAGTAACAAGAAGACAACTAAGAAATAAATACAATAATTAGTAAGTAATAATACAAGAATAAACTCTTTCACACACTCACAACTGAAAACCTCCTTTTGCCCACCCCGTACATTAAATACCAAATACTCTACATAGGATAGAGAATAAAAGACATTCATTTCCTCAGATGCACAATTTTGAAGTTTTAAACTGTAACTGTCACAAAAAAGAATCAACACTTAGAAATTAGCCTTTAAGTGAGCAAATTCCAAACTATGTGTTTAATATTCAAAATATCATTTCAGAAAAGCAAGCTCTGGAATCAGACATCAGATTTCCACCTTAGAGCTATAAATGCATAAAGGTGGTTCTATTGAAGGAAAATATATCCAGATAATAACAATCCAACGAACCCTTAAGCAAGGCTACCGTGAAGAGGTGCCCGAGTCCCAGGCACACGCTGCTCCCCACCCTCCCCCACCAGGCCGTGTTCTCACTGCAAAGTCCGCTTTCTTCCCACAACTTTCTTTCATTTATAGTAAAAACTCATTAATCTGAATTTCATTAATTCAGAATTCTTATAGGAACTAGTGAAAGTTTAATAAGCAAATGTTATTAAAAAATGAGATGATAGGGAGAATATATGAAACCATGGTTTTTCAAAACTCTGGAGAATTTTCTCTCGGTGCCATACAATACCAAAAAAAAACCCCAAAAAACAGTTTTTATCATTTCACTAAAATAAAGCACACGGTCCCTTTACGAGACCACATCTTGTTACAAGCCACCACCAAGTGCAAAAAATATTTGCCTGTCCCAGCAGCCCTGCTGTGTCTGCAGGGGAAGGTCTGGGGGTGCAGAGCTCTTGTGGGGGGCTCGCTTTCTCTCTAGAAAGTGAGGCTGCTCACTATACCTGAATACACCGATGCAGATACACAGTGATGCTCTTTACATAATTTCAATAAAGTCTTTCGTTCACATTTTCTCAATTCTGGGAGATAGAATAACGGACGACTTTTTAAAGGAGCATCAGAAAAAAAAAAAGAAAACAACTTAGGAATGATCTTTAAATGAAAACATTCCAAAATGTCAAATTGAAGATTTCCAAATATAGCTTTAGAAGCAATCATTACCACACACTGACTTTTTGGGCTCCTAAATTCACAAGATAATTCTAGAAGATGTTAATGGAACTAAATGAGCCGTTATGTATATGTCAAATACGTCATCATTTCCCATTTTTATGGGAGCGGAATACATTTCTGTGGCTCTAACGTTTTTGACACGTCACGTCTGTGACCTGAACAGCCTCCTGCATTTCCAGAAACGGAAACGAGCGCAGCTTTATCAGCCCTGATGGCACTGCCTTCTCCAGTTACAATGCTGTTTCCTGCCCAGAAGCGGTTTGTTTTTAGGAATAGTAGCTCTTTCCACGGGAGGGTTTAACAGAAGATCCGCTAGCTCCCTCGGGTAGTGCCTTGTATATAGTAGACATCAAGTGAGAATAAAATGGGAAAGAATAAATTTTTATTTTATTTCAATTTAAGCTACATGCAGCAAACAACAGTTGAAGGCGGCGTGATCCTTCAAAGGAATAAAGGTGAAAAACACATTCTAATTTCAAAGAGAGAAATCAGGAGTTTTGCATTTTAACACCAACACGCAGCTGCGGGCCTCATTTCGGAAGGATGAGTGGCGCTGGGACAGGGGGCTGTTTTTTATCTGAACGCTGTCTAGGGGGGAAGGGACAGGTCCCTACCCTTGATCTCAGACACTGGCTTTCGCCAGACTCAGTGGGGCAGAGAAGCTTCCTATCAAATACACCTGCTGGCATCATTTTAATGGGCTGTTTTTCAGAAAATCATCACAAGACAACAGATGCCAGGGATGGACATGCTCTCCAAGCAGCTTATATCACACCCCTGATGGAACCGACCCCTTCCCCAAACGAACCTCCGCGGTGTAAATGTAGATGGTGTTGAAGTTGGCAGCTACCAGTGCCCTCAGCATGAACAGGAAGCCGATGAGGCCGGCACTAGGGAACAGGACGCAGGAGAAGTTACCAGAGGCAACGTGGAGGGCCTTCCGTGGCCCCGGCCAAGCGCGTTACCGATGCCGACACGCACGCAGATGACCGGCTGCTACTCCACTGGCCTGAGTGTGGGGGCCTAACACAAGCGCCTGACTCAGACCTCCGATCCTGCTCCCCGCCCTCTCCTCCCCCAAAGTGTGCCACTCCAGCCTGGTCCCCCACCCCCCAAAATTGGTGCAGAAGGTTTGCAGAATGAGCGATATATATTCATTATAACTGAGGTCACTCTAGGGTCACAAATTGAGAGCAAAATTAATTTCCACACCACAGATTATGTTTTTATATATACAAATGTGTGTGTATATATGTATGTGTGCTTATGTATGTATGTATATATACAGTTATATAGACATACAATAATGTAGAGTATATACATACAATGTATCAATAAACTCTTGAAAATGGTCAGAATAATTTGACTAACAACTGGAGTCCCATTTCCCCAGCAAGCTTTACATAAAGACCCTATGCATTTTGAGGGGCAAAGTGAGAACACCCATACTGATACCCATGTCGGAAGAGGGAGCTGCCAGGGCAGAGAGATGCCAGGCAAGGCCATTCCAGATGAACAAGCAATCCATTCTGTACTCTCCTGGTGAAAGGGACTTGACCCTGACCCCCAGTGTACACTATGGAATAGAAGACCCCATCTTAAAACCACTGCACGAAGCTCGATTACTTGAAGTGATGAGAAAGAAAATACCTTGAGGTGCAAATGTTGAGGAGAAGGAAGAACAGAGCCGTGCATCCCATGGTGATAGAAAGGCTCAGCCGCCGGCCCAGGAAATTAATGCCCAGGATGTTCAGAGGATTCACTGCAAAGCAAACGACAAGGACAGTGTCTGGAACCTTGAAAGCAAGTGGCATTTATCAACACTGGATTCCTCCTTGTCATTTCAGAAAGAAGCAACTTCATCCAAACCTCGGGCATCTTCTGGCCAAGACCCCCGCCACACGGTCACCAACTGTGGGACCCTCCGGCACACTTTCCCACGTGGCCCAAGAACGACAGGCACTGTGTATATGAAGGACATTCATGCCCAGGATGCTTATCACGTACATTGCCTACTCGCTAGACCTATGTTTTAAGTGTTTCACACTGTTTTCCATCCCAATTCAAGGTGCCACTGAACTTTAACTACCATTTTTTTTATTTATGTCTACTAACACAGAAACAGGACTGCAGATTAAAATCTAACACGCGATTTTTCAATGCAGCACAGCAAACAGACACCAGAAACACAGCATATTTGAAAACAGATTATCGAAAACTACAGTGGACGTTGAAAAACCGGACGGTAAGGAGAGTACTCCGGCCGTGCGGAGACTGGGGTGGGGGCTGAGAAACCAGGCCAGGGCTGGCCGAAAGACGCAGGGGAGGGAGCAGGAACATCCGCTCCCTGGGCAGCCAAGCAGGGACCCGCCACGCCAGCATAAACCTGGTCGCTTGAAATCTCACAGACAGGAGTTAAGACCTCATAGCCCCGGGAGGAACGAATGCGGGAGCTGGAGCAAGCCCTTGGTCTGCGCCCGCCCGACATTGTAAAACCAGCCACTCCCTGATCAGCCAAGCAGGGACCCGGCAGCTCGGAGACCGGGGTCGGGGCTGAGAAACCAGGCCAGGGCTGGCTGTAAGTCTCAGGGGAGGGAGCTGGAGCATTCGCTCCCTGGTCAGCCAAGCAGGGGCCCGCCAGGCCAGCATAAACCTGGTCGCTTGAATTCCCACAGACAGGAGTTAAGACCTCATAGCCCCGGGAGGATCGAACGCAGGAGCTGGAGCGAGCACCTTGGTCTGCGCCCGCGCGACATTGTAAACAACTGCTAGGGGATCGGTGCATCAGCGCGCCCAGGGAGACCCGGTGCGACAGGGCGGGCAGTCGCTGGGCACCATAGGGGTTGAACCGTGTTCGTGGGACAGTTGGAACCTGTGCAAGGAAGACTCAGGGAACATCGGGACTTGTGGGCGCACGACCACAGTTCGCACCTGGGTCCCTGGGCAGAGAATCTAGGGACACCTCTGAGGACAGTAGGCCAGAGAAAACTGAATGCTGAACAAGGGAAAAATAAAAAAAATAAAAAACAATACGGTCACCCCTCGGCCACTACAGTCTTCAAGACCAGAAAAATCAGCTTGGCAAGATTGATAACAGCAAGAATTAGCGGTTTTGGTGTTATTCGGTTT
>PVKU01009236.1:0-63956 GCA_004027475.1 Anoura caudifer
CACTTCTTTGCCATTTCCACACCCCCCCCCTTCTGGTTTTTGTCCATGTGTCCTTTATACTTGTTCCTGTAAACGCTTCCCCTTTTCCCCTAAAATTCCCTCCCCTCTCCCCTCTGGTCACTATCAGCCTGTTCTCTATTTCAGTGTCTTTGGTTATATTTTGCCTGTTTGTTTGCTTTGTTGTTTAGGTTCCTGTTAAAGGTGAGAGCGTATGGTATTTGTATTTCACCCAAAATCTTGATCTGAGATGTATCGCCTCCAGAACTGTGAGAAAATAAATCATTGCCGCCACTCAGGCTGTGGTTCTTTGTTACAGCAGGCCTAGCAAACTAATATAGTGTGCTCATGCTTTCATTTTCTTATGCAATATCTAGAAGAATAATGTCTGGGTTGTATTACAGGTGTATGTTTGAACTTTTTAAGAAACTGCCAGACTGTTTACTGGAGTACTGCTATTATTTTAAGTTCCTACTTGCAGTATGTAAGAGTTCCCATTTTTCTACCTCTTTGACAATATGGTCTGTCTTTTTAATTTTATTCATGTTAGTGGAAACATAGTGATATCTTATTTTAATATTAATTTGCATTTCTCTAATGATTAATACTACTGAATATCTTTTTTATATTTGATATTTAAACACAAAGTAAAGTAAATTAAATTATAAATAAGACTTCCACCTCATTAAAAATAAAGGGAGAAAAATAAATGTTCCTATTTATCATGACCAGCTATTTATCATTTAAAAATTAATCATTTTTTCCCTTGAATGCCTTCACTCCTTATCAAAACTGCCCCTAGACTTTGGCAGTGTGGGGGGGGGCGGGGTGAGTGAATACAATTGAATATTTTTACAATTGAGAAATTGATCCCTGATACTCACTAAAGGGTCCTATACTCAAATTCTATTTGGGCCATTTCTGTAAGGTTATGTTTGGATTATATTTGTTTATATGCTAGATTTAGATGATAGTAACCCCCCCTTTGATTCTCAGTTTTGCTTTTTGTGGTTTCCTTTATCTACACTCAACTGTTTTCTGAAGATACCAAATAGAAAATTCCAAAAATAAGCAATTGGTAAATTTTAAATTGTGTATTATTCTGAATAGCAAGATGAAATTTTGCACCACCCTGCTCCATCTCACCCAGCTGTGAATCCTCCCTTTGCCCATCATACCAACACTCACTTGTTGATCACTTAGTAGTGGTCTGTTATTGGATCCACTGTTCTGGCATTACAGAGCTTGTACTCAAGTAACACTTATTTATTTAATAATGGCCCCAAAGTGCAAGAGTAGGGATGCTGGCAATTCATCCCAAAAAGAGTATAAAGTGTATGTACATGTAGGAAAAAAGAATACACATATGAATATGAATATAAATATATATGATTTGATAGTACCCACAGTTTCAGGCATCCACTGTGGGTCTTTGAATGTATTCCCTACAGATAAGAGGTGACTACAATACGCCAAAGAATTTGGGAGATTGTTCTAAAGTATCTCGGTGTCATAGCTCCTCTAGCATTAGGTACTGCTACAGTCTCCTGCCATTTAGTAAAATAAACTGCGGTTCTCTAGTATTTGAATAGAACCACTAAGCAGTGTTATCTTGGCTCTTTGTATTTCATCTTTGCCTTTGATTTAACTTTATCTACCAATGTATGAATGACTAAAGTGACATCACTTTGTGGCTAACTAAAGGAATAGAGAAAACATTTCCATATTTCATATTCCATCTCTCCCACTTACTGTGTGTGTTAGTCTGGATAAGTTGTACAATTCCTCTGTGCCTCTGTGCCCTCATTTTTAAAATGGTGATTATAATTATACGCTTTGTCTAGAATAATAAAGCATATTAAATAAGTAATATAGGTATGTCACTTAGAATAAGTAATATATGATAAGCGCATGATATTATGAGCCTCTGTTTTTAAAAATACATTTAAAGTTTTCAACTTTTGGAGTCTATTGTAGGATTTAATAAAATATTATAAGCAAAATACCTGGTACATAGGGTTTGCAATGAGTGAAGTACCTCTTTATTTTACTCTTCATTTCCACTACAATAAACTCCAAGGGTTTTTCAAATTATGTTTTTGTGGCTGGTTATTGAAAAGCATATTGATATAAAAATTGTTGAGACAAAGGGAGTTGGTCTATATTGTTCTCCATTATAAAGGCAACTCAAATTATAATAAAGCATTTCTTGGTAGATTTTTCTTATTCTCTTAACATCATTTTAGTTCAGCTTGAGGGGCCAAGTGATAATTCCACAGGATTTCCTGGAGTGTCAAGTCAATCATAATGCCTGGTATTCTAATCTACTTTTTTGATTCAATATCTGATGTGCACTCTGTCCAGCAGTGTCCAAGGTGTTGTGGATGTGACAAACAAATTCACATGGACAACAGAAATCCTGTGGAGAAAAAGGGACGGCACAGCTGCTCTCAGAAAGAGAGAGAGAGTGCCTGGACCCTTGCCTGGACAGGCTTTTCCTGCTTTCTGATAGCATACATCAAAGAAGGTTTTCATTAATTATGCTCAGGTTTGCTTTAGGTGATTACTTTTTACAGATAACAAAAGAAAAGATGTTACTGATTACTTCTTACAGATTAACAAGGAAAAATGTTGCAAATGCAAGGGAATGATAAAAGTGATTGGTCCGGTTACACCCCATCCTTGGGAGAATTAGCCCAGACTTTAGGAAGTTACTTTAAGGATATGCAGTAAGCATTTGCTGCTTCAACTCAGGGTGAGGGAGTTTTAGCAAGAGCAAGCGTCGAAACAGCCTAGGCATAATGCAGGCCTGGTTTTCCATGGGAAAGCTGATCTATGGGTTTGGCTTTCTGTATGCTGACTCACGTCTATCGGTTTTCCAATAGGGCTGGGCTACATTTGCCATTCCACGCAGATAGGTTCCCTATAAATACCTATGGATACTGAATCCATCTTTTGTTAATAAACAAAAAAAATGAAAAATCAAGTTTCTTGATTGCTGAGTTGTAGCCTTGCTTGTTGTAGTGTACATAAATTAAATTTCTTAATTTATGTACACTTTTGAAGGTCAGCTGTGACCCTGTGTGTGAAAGAATGAATACACCAATGAAGATGAATGGTGGTTAATTAAAAGTAAAAGGAATAATAAATTTGAATTTTTACTTTTTTTCCTGCTCAGAGGGTTCTCATATTTGAATAAGTGCTTGAGACAAATGCTTATTAATGCTGGCTGATGAGAGTATTAAAAAAAGAGAATGAACTTTATATGTGAAAAACATTTCAGATGGAAAATCTCATATTATTTCTCCACAGGTAATTTTTACTTACAAAGAGTTCTGCAAAAATGCATTTTGCCAATTTTAATTATTTGACCATTAAGAAAAATGGTTTTCTTTTGCAGGCAGCTAAGAGAATTTCTAGCACTTTAATGTGTTTAGAAAGCCCAAAACAAGTTATTATTTTATTTTTAATTCAAACTTGGCTTAGATTTGGTCCACTAGGAGACATACTGGAAGAGATTTGCTTTTGAAAAATAATAAGAATAACAATATTAAGGGTTTATGAAATGCACTAATTGTTTTTATTTTCATCCGCTAATGTCTGAAGATACCTCTTGGTGATATTTCCAAGTGCTTGCAGGTGCCGAAAGTGTCAAACTTGCACCTGCAGATTTACGTGAATATGCTTCCACTAAGCTTCATGCTGAACAGTATATGGTAAATGCAATAAAAACAAATGGACCTAGGGACAGCTGGAGTCTGACTGGAAAAATAAAAATAGCAACAGCCACAAAAATCTTGTAAATATTTCAATGTATTTCTCATTTTCATTAAATTAGGGAGTGTAGTAAGTATTTTCAGTATAAAATTACCAGCATATGATTTACAACTAGGAAAGAAATTGCAGTCTCCTCCAGTCGATAGCAGGACTAAAGTTTAATGGAATAATGACATGCAATCCCAGGTGCCTCCCAAATAAAACAGGCACAAGTCTCCCAGGGTCAGCCCTCACACTCTTGACTTCTCCAAAACCATTATCTGCTGCATCCTTTTATCAGGTTTTATAGATCCTTCATTCAGCTTGATTCTTTAATTACAGAAGTTTCCCATTCCATAGCCAAAAATTAGCCTCCTTGTTATTTTCTATTTGAGTTATTGCAAATATTTCCTGCTACCAGCAAGGCAAGATGGTATAAGTGAGACCATGCATGACTTTTAAAATATAGTTCTGATTTTGACTTTACACTCACTTGTTTAACCCTTCCAAACCTTAACTGCCTGATATAAAAATAAGAGCAATAATTTATTTCTTTTAGAACTTTGAAAGAATCAAAAGGATAAGACAAGTAACACTTAATTTTTACAGCTGGTAATATGTAAAAGAACCCAGTATAATACTTGGTATTCTATAAATATGTATTCATATTTCTGACTCAAGCTCAAGGTTGATTTCACACACAAAAAATATTAAGCATCTTATTTATTTTAAAATAAATAAGGTGCATAATAAAAGTAAGGGTTAAAAATAAGCCAAATATATTAAATAATAAGTGTGGTTTTAACAATAGTTGTTTTTGTTATCTTCTATTGCCTCTCAAGATTCAATTTCCATTGTTTTATACAATTCTCTCTGTCTTGAGATAAGAAATAAAACTGCCAAAACCAGTTAAGAAGATATTGTCATGGTTCACAAAATAGATAATGATAGTTTGAATTAAAAATGGATATGCTAAAGAACAGACAAAATTTAGTTATTTTGAACATTGAAATAAGAACCCATGCGATTTGAGAAGATATTCAATGGCAAGGGGAAGGAGGGAGCGTGGAAAAGACTCAAAGATAGTTTCTAAGATTCTTGTTTGAGAAAGAGAATAAAAATCAATGCAATGCAATGAAAGGGTTTTAGGAGGTATTTGTTAGGGTTATTTTTTTATTTTTTTATTTTTAGAGGGGAAGGAGAAAGAGAGGGAGGGAAACATCGACGTGAGACAGAAACATCCATCTGTTGTCTCTGGCATGCACTCCAGCTGGGGACCAAACCTGCAACCTAGGCATGCGCCCTGACCCCAGAATGGCAGAGGCAACCTTTTCCTTTGTGAGATGACATCCAGCCAACATTTTCTGTTGTGGGATTATGCCCAGCCAACTGAGCCACACTGGTCAGGGTGCGAGGTAGGAGTTAGGAAAACCTGGTAGAAGAACAAATTTAAGGGGCAGATACACATAAAAACTGGAAGAAAAGTTAAGATGCAGTAATTTTTTCATCCATGATGACATTATTTTAAGTAAATTTTATTTCATTCTTTATATATCTGGATTTTAATTAAGATGCAAGTCTTTTATATTAATATTAAAATTCATCATATTTTATGCTGCCCACAAAAAACTGTCATTAAAGCAAAATGTAAAGGTATGTTAAATGTGATAGTGAAAATATGCAATGCAAACAAAATCAAGAGGAATCTTTAGAGACTATACCAATACCCACAAGTTAGACTTTAGAGTGATGAATATCACTAGAGCATAAAGGAATGCTTAATGCTGATAAAAGGTCCAATTATTCAACAGGGCACAGCAGTGTGTACAAGCTTAGTAGCAGTGCCTCAAAATGTATGTAGCAGAAGCTGATATAGCTTGAAAAAATAAAGTTCAAAGTTATAGTATGAGCTTTCGCCACTTTGTTCTCAATGATTGAAAGAACAAGTATGCTAAAAATCATAAATCACATAGAATACTTGAACAAACAAAAGTAGCAAGTAATTTGATATAATTGAAGTTTACAGAACACCTTAGCTGACCATCACAGAATACACCCCTTCTTTAGTGCATATGGAACATCAGCAAAAAGACAATATCCTGGACCGTAAAAGTATGTGGAGAAAATAGAAGTTGACATTTTGATTTTATTTGTTTAGAAATTTACAACCCCTAGAAAAGCCAAAACAATTTTGAAAGAGAAAGAAAATGCTGGAGGATATTATATTACCTGATTTCAAGGCTTGCTGTAGTCCTAACAATCAAAGTATTATAGTATTGTTTTAGAGATCATTATACTTATTAATAAAATGAAAGAGTCTAGAAACAGAATCACACCTACATGGGCAAATGTTTATCACATAGTGGAATACTACTAAAAAATGGAGTGAATTACTGACATGAAAAATGGATCCTTTCAATAGATTATGCTTCATTAAAGAAGCTAGTCACAAAAGATAATGTTTACAGGAAATTCATCAAATAGAAAATCGGTAATGATAGAAATCACATAAACGGTTGCCTCGGGTTGGGATCAGGAAACGTATTGATTGCGGAGGGACATGAAAGTTACGACAATATTTCTGATCTTGATGGTGCTGTTAATGCATGATAAATGACTACATGCCTTTGCCAAAACACATTAACTTGTACCCTAAAATGAGTAAAATTTACACATCAAAAAAATCTTACTTTAAACAATTATTTATATTATACATTCCAGATACAAGATATTTATTATTTGTATGTATTTTACCATATCTTCAGGCTCAATAGCTGGACTTTTCACTTTCTTGTAATATTTATAATAAGCTTTTTATTTTAGAATAGTTTTAGATTTTTAGAAAAGTTGAAAAGTGAGTTCCTATATATCCACATCCTGTTTTCCCTCTTGTTAATATCTTACCTTAGGATGGCACATATGTCACAATTAATGAAGTGATGTTGATACATTATCACTAACCATGCTCCATATTTTATTCATATATGTAATATATTATTCATATATGTAATATATGAATATATTGTATTTTAATATGTATGCACTAAATATATATTAAAACTAATATATAGCACAGCATGCATGTTATATGCTATATACTATATATTTTATATTATATGCTATATGCTATATATTATATATTGTGTATTATATTTATATGTATGTTAGTTTTAATTTGATGTCCTTTCCCTGTACCAGAATCCCACCCAGGATACCATAGTACACTTACCTGTCATATTTGTGTAGGCTTCTATTGACCACTATGCTTCCCAGATCTTGATTTTGATGACATTACCAGTTTTGTTCAGGTATTTTATGAAACTTGAGATTTGTCTGATATTTTTATCACAGTTAGACTGAGATTATGTGTTTTTTTTTTATTTTACTTTTTTTTTTTTTTGAGGAAAACAGCAGAGGTAAAGTCCCATTTTCAGCACAGCATGTCAAGACTGTATGCTCTCAACATGACTTATCATGTTAATGTTGACACATCACCTGGCTGAGGGGGTGTTTGTTAGGTTCCTTCACTGTGAAATTATCCCCAACCACCTTCCATACTGCTCTTTGGAAGAATGTTATTATATGCAGCCCACATTAAGAAGTGGGCAAGTCTGCTTGACCTCTTTGAGAGCAGAGTGGCTGCATAAATGTTGAGAAATTCGCTACAGAAGATATCTTTTCTGCCCTAATGATATTGTCTGAATGTTTGCGTCACCCAAAATTCATATGTTGAAATTTTAATGCCCAATGTGATGGCATTAGGAGGGGGACTTTGGGAAAGGCTTAGTTAGGTCATGAACGTGGAATTGTTATGAATGGGGTTAATGTTCTTAAAAAAGAGACCCCACGAATCTCCCTAGCCCCTTCTACCATGGGAGGACACAGTGAGGAAGTTATCCCTCTAGGAAGGCCTTACCAAACACCGTATCTACCGGTGCCATTATCTTGGACTTCCCAGCCCACAGAATGGGGAGAAATAAATGTTTGCTCTTTGTAAGTGTCCAGTTTATGGATATTAATTTTAAACTTTGTGTGACCATCCAATATAATACTATTTATTTTATTGCTCATATTGTCCCCTGTTTGGTCATTAGGAGTTCTTTAAGTTGGCTTCTGAGTTCTTGAGACATACTCTCTTGATAGTGCATCTTGTTTGTTTTATTTGTGGTTTGGGGTTGCTTTTCTTTTTTTTCTTTTTTTTCTTTTTTTCTTTTTGTCCTTTCTTTCTTTCCAACACTAAAAGATGCTCCAGGATTATCTCATATATTCTCTGTTCCAGTCTGAGCATCAGCTATTTCTCCAAGAAGCTGTGTTTCTTTTTATCGGAGAATGGTATCAGCACCAAGATCTGGGCACCTGTTGTAGTCAGTGCTGCAGGAAAGTCATTGTTTCTGTGCCCTCTCAGCTGCCAGAGCAAGAAAATATGACTGTTTTTGTGACTTTAATTAATATAAATGTAGACTTTCTAATTGTTCAAATTTGGTTTCTTAAGCGTCTTGTTTAATAAGTATTTCACCACTCCAAATCCATGGTTGTTTATTATTTTAAAAATTCATATTGTTTTATTTTTTACCTTTATTTATATCTTGCTTTTTTATCTTCCTGAGATTGCTTGTGTAGATCATAATTTATGAGATAACTTTTATTTCTTTCATAAGCATATCTAATTGACCTAGAATAATTTATTAAAAATACTATCCCTTTTCTATAAATAACTGGCAATGGGTTTATATTCAGAATGCAAAGAGAGCAGATGATTAAGGAAAAATCTTCATCTAAATCTATGGTCCCTAATGTGATATTAGGGACAATTAACTAAGGAAATCTGCTCAGGAAATATAAATTGCATTTCACAAACAAGCATATCAAGTCATCAAATATATAATAGCTTTCTCTATTTCATTAGTTCAATTAAACAAAAGTAAGAAAGACCACAATGAGATACCACTATATAACAATCAGAATGTGTAAATTTTAAAAGATGGAAAATCTGTGATTATGAAACATAGAGTAACATAACTTCTCACTCACTGTTGTGGTAGGTTTATTGGTACAACTCTTTTGAAAAAAATATTAGTATTATTTATTAAATTTGAACATAATCATTGATATGTCCAGTAGAAATGAGTGCCTCTATGACCAAAAGACATTTACAGAATTGATCATAGAGATTTAATATCCCCTATGGGAAACTGAATAAATATATATTAAGAGTAACATGGAGAAGCTTATCATGTTATATTCATACAATGTAATAATAAACTGCAATGGAAATAATGATCAGATATCCACAGTAAAAGAAAAAAACACATAATTTATTATTCCATTTACATAAAGTTCAAATGTAAGAAAAGCTTATATACTGTGTTAGAAATCAGGAGAGTGTTTTCTTTGGGTTGGAAAAGGAGGATAGCATTTAGCAGGAGGCCTGTCTATCTTCTTGGTTGTTGGTAATAGTTTATTTCTTGACTTTGGTGGCATTTACAAGAGTGTTTCAGTTTATAATAACCCATAGATCTATGGATTTATAGTTGCAAACTTTATGTGATGCTTCAATTTTACAAAGTTAATGCATTATCTAAAAAAAGAAAATATAGGAATTAAAAGATCTATAAGAAAAGTGGCATGCCTTCCTGTCACTGAATGTCATGGGATTTGCCTCATTTGCAAATCAAAAGACATGTTGTTTGGAATAAAGATGAAGTTAAGGCCTTGTGAGACAAAGATGCCAAAGCCATGCTCTTTTAGAGAGAAATTGCGCTGCAGAGTAAGGGGTCAGGAATTAAAATAAGCAATGCGCATACTTTGATTTGAACTGTGCCTGTTTTAAGGATCTGGAAAATATGTTATATTCCTTCCTTTAAAATGACTTTAAATGCAGACAACAGAAGTAAAACCGGTAATTATAAAGATTTTTTTCTTTGTACATCCATATGTTACGTGCATTAATAACAATTTAATTTATAAATATTAATGCTATTTTGATGAACATCAAAGCAATTGATAATGTTTTGCCATCCTGGAATTAGCATGATCTATCTGGATCTTACATTTATACATATTTAGATGGAAGTGCCTGGATTGTTGTATGCTAACTAATAATGATGGGTTTAACAAATGCATAGTTGCGAAATGAAATGTTTTTACTCACTTGTTAAAAACATGTCTCTTCAAAAATGTTTTAGTCCTTTCTGAACTTAGGTGAGTTTGACTTTATTTTTCTTAATGGACTAAGCACAAAGACCATGCAGTTTAACTATCAGTTGGAAATTATTCTAAACTATAATAGATATCCCAGAGTTTATTTAACAATATAGTGCAAAATCTTTCTCTGATAACTCCTGGCATATGGATTGTTGCTTGTCTCAAAAGGCAGATTGCACTTTTGTCATTGTAAGTAATTTATCTAAATGTTGTCATTTTGACATGAACAGTACCTATAAACATTCAGGTTCTTCTAATCCCTTATCAGCAATAACATCGTAATGTGGAGTAGAATTTGATAAGTAAGAATAATAAACAGTATGGAGGTTCCTCATAAATTGAAATTAGAACTAAAAGATGATATAGTATACCCACTTGTGTGCATTTATCCAAAAGAATTGAACTCAAAATCTAAAAGAGATATTTGGACTCCTATGTTCACTGCAATATTATTCACAATAGATAAAATGTGGAAACAACTTAAATGTCTACTAATAGATAAATGAATAAAGAAAATATTAACAAAATCATAACAAAGGATTACTCAAAATTATATAATTGGAAACAAAGTAAATGACCAATAATAGGAATGTAATTAATTAAATTATGGCTATTCACTAGACAGAATATTATGCATTCATTAAAATAAATTTTTAAAAAAACATTGTTTCTTAAAAATTATTCACTTGTAGCAAAGTCCATAAAATAATGCCAAATAGCAGTAAAGATAAAATATAATAATGAGAGCTATTAAAATTATTTGCATGTGTTACATTACAGACAATGTTCTAAGAGTTTGTCATGTATTAGTTTAGTTTTCTAAATCATGACAATCACCCTATGACATTGTACTATTATGGCCTTCACTTAACATTTCAAGAAGATGAAGCAGATGTATGAATAAGAAAATTGCTCAGCTAGCAATTGTGGGAATCAAGATTCAAACTCAGGCAGTCTGGTTCCATTAGGTTAAAGCTTAACAGAAAAAAATATATAATGTTTGTGTTCAATACATTCTAATACCCCTAATAAATTTTTTACAAATAACAACAAAAATGCCCAGGTACAGTATTTCAACCTTCATAGTTTTAGTAAGTTAAATGATGATTTACAAACACAAATATATAAGACAACCATGCTGATTAATTTTCATGACTTTCCAAATACCCTTTGTGAATAATTCACAATGAATGACTTATTTGCTCAAGAGAAAGATATGCATTTGTTAATTAAACTTGACTTTATTTATATCACTTCTATTTTAAGAGTGAGATTTTGCCACATAGCTTGTGACAAGGCACTCAGAATCTACAGATGATGATTTGAAAACTGTAAGGACAAAGTAAAATAAAACAGAGAGGCTCAAATGCATTCAAGCATCTGTTTTAGACAACTTGAGTCTAGACACACAAGAATCGTTATGTTAAACCTACAGTTTTTTTTTTCCCTTGATTTGCCTAATGTGTTTTCTTAGGACCTTACATCACTAAATTTTCAGACAATCCTCCTCCTCTGTTCTAGACATGGATTCTTGCCAAAAAGGTGGTGAAAGAATTTGAAATTTTTATTAATTTAAAGGAAGTTCTGGTTTTAATTAAAGCTATTAGTGTCACATGAAAGAGCTTTTCTTTGATAAGCATTTTATTACCACATAACCTTGAATCTTACTAACATACACACACACACACACACACACACACATACACACACACTTCTAGATACAAATACTAACTGCCCTAACAGAACTCTAGCAGACTGAAAGAGTTAATAAAGCTACCAACTGACGTAGAATCAGAAAATACTTTATTACTCACTGAAAGATTGTAATAGACCGCACAAGCTCAAGACAGACCTTTATAGAACACACTTGACATTTTCACTTCAGGTCCACACTGAAACACTGACACCAACTTCTTAAGCAAATCAGCCATGCCAATTCAAATAAAAATACTATTTGCCTAGACAAACTTTTCAGCAAATTTCCCCAAATTTTTAATCTTGGGAAATGAAAAGCTTGCAGGAAAGTTTCTGGTACACACAAGTATTAATGATGAGCCATCCAAGCTTACAAATTATAATTTTTAAACTATGCCTCATTTTATCAACTTTAGTAAGTACTGGGTATATAGAGCAACTCAAATAGGCCTCTTTGCAAATAAGTGAAGAAACTGAACTAATATTCTTTAGTTTTGTGGTCTTGAAAAATAATAGAAATATTCTGGTCCCTGTTTTGTTATTTCTAGCATAACCATGGCTATTTCTGTGGTTTCTAGCATGGCTGTTCAGTGATTCTAACTCTGTGTGTGTGTGCTTGTGTGCTGTGATAAAAGGTAGATGATAACTGAGTTGTATGTTCTCATATAAGGACTAAATAACGTCACATATAAAAACTGTTGACATAGATATTGGCATCACCTTGTAGCTTTCCTGATTTTCCCCATTAGAACCTCCTCCATCTTGTTCATCTTTTAAATGGCAACTGCATCCTTCCAGCTACTTAGGCCAAACCTGGACTTAACTGCTGACTCCTCTTTTGATCACAGGTGTCCTTTCCAAGCACACAGAACCCTTGTTTGTTCCACTTTCTCTGTAGTTTCTTTTTGATCTAGGACCATTTTCCTAGTTCAAAGCACCTCATTTGTTATCTATTTGTGCTTTCTCAAAATGGTGTTTTAAACATGTAAAGATGATCTAGTCACTCTCTTGCTTAAATTTCTCAACTGAGATTGAAAAGCAATGGACTGAAACTGGCTTACACTGCCCTGAATGATTGCTCTCATAGTCTCAGTGCACCTTCCTCTGCTCTGGCACCACTGTCTACCACGTTATATCCCCACTCCTCGTTTCAGTCAAGATGATCACATTCCCGAGTATGCCAAGCAAGTTCCTGACTGAGGACCTTTGCACTTGCCCTTCATCTGCTTTAATAAAGGTCTTGTCACGTATCTGTATGGCTCCTTTTAGGCACTAGTTTAAATGCTACCTTAGGACTTCTGTCTTTTCTGATCATGTAATTTATACCAGCCACCTGTCTTGCAATGACATTTTTGTTACCTGCTCTTAATTGTCTCTGTAGTCCCACTTAACACAGTAAACATGTATTTGAGGTGCATCCTCTGTCTTTTCTACATGTGATATGAGTTACATGAAGGCAAGGTATTTTTTTTTCATTTTCAACTTCTTTTCTTAATTTTTATTTATTTATTTTTCCATTGTGGTCTCCAGTCAACAAAGCTAACTATCCACAAGTGACAAAAATTATAAAAAAATAAAGAACATTGTTTGCTTGATGAGTTTGGATATAGTCACATGCTTAGGATAAGGAATAGATATATTGCTTGTAGAAACTAGAGCAACAAAATGCTATTAACATTTCTTTTTTTGTTTTGTTTTGTTTTTGTTTTTTCAAACACTTTGAATTTTATTGTTGCTCAGGTACAGTTTTCTGCCTTTTCCCTCCACCCTTTCTCACCACCCCAGCCTTCCCCACCTCCCTCCAAGGCAAGGTATTTTGTATGGTTTGCTTTCTTCTGTATCCAGAGGTTTAATGAATGTCTGATACATGATAGAAGCATCATAAATGTCTCTTTTAAAAAAATAATGTTTATTATATTTTTCTATTGCAATTTAGTCCCATTATATCCTCTCCTTCCCAGCAATCACTACACTGTTGTCCATGCACATGAGTCCTTTTTCCTTTTTGCTCAAATAGATTATACAGCAAAATGTATGTTTCCAATAATGTTCCATATGTAAAAGAATCTGAAAGAAAATAACTCAGAAGAGAAAATAATCATTTTTGCAAAATATATTCAACAGAATCCAGATTTTAGAAGAACTGGTTCATCAGATAAACACACACACACACACAACACACACATATAATACCAAATTAATCTCTGTTTTCTAAACACTAGGCAGAGTGTGAACATAGAGAAGATGCTCAATAACTGCTTGTTGAGTGGATCAGTGAAGTAAAAGATGAGGGTGGATGGATGGATGGATGAATAAATGGAGAATGGATGAATGGATGAATAATTCACTAAAAACAAATTAAGCTAAAATACTCTTGAGTTTAAATAAATGAAGAAGAGATAGGTGGTAGATTATCTCACATGAATATTAACATTACTGTTGGAAAGGCATGGACATAGCAAGGATTCTGTTTTGCCTGCTGGAAGAAGCTATTAGAAGAGGCAGTTTTGCATAGTTGTAAAGGTACAGACTTGGGAACAATGCCAATTTGGCTTCATTTCACAGGTCTGCAACATTATATCTGGATAACTGTAAATAGATTTCTTAGCATGTAAAAGCCTCAGTGTTCTCATAAGCAAGCACAGGTATTTATGTTACATTTTTATCTTAAGGTCCTGATATAATGCATGAAAGGTGCTGCAATAAAACAGGTGCTCAAAAATGGTAACTAATGTTATTGGGTGAGGGCATCCATTGTCTGTATCATGTTAACTTTGGTAAATCTCTTAGCGGACTCTATGGTGTCCTCAAAAAAAAAAACCTTTAAAAAATGTTTTAAAGACACCAGTGGCATGTCTAGTTTAAAAAAAAATTAACTCATTTCATATTTTTCACATTTTTGAACTGATTAAATAATGCATTACCTTGGGGGATATTATATTTTACACACGAGCTCGTTCCAGGTTAAAATGTGTCATACTGGTTAGAACAAGAGGCTTTATAATCAGACTCATGTTTCATTTTGTGCTCTGCCACACACATTTGACATTAGACAAGTTAATTAACTTTCTCAGCCTCAATGATCTCATCTCTGAAATTAGTATTAAAAACACCTCTATCTTAAGGTTGTTGTGAACCCTGCAAAATATATTTTATACACAGCACTTAACTTTATGTAAATGAGCTCACATTCAATTATTCTTCACAACGAGCTATGAGGTAAGGATTATCTCCATGTGCAGAAGAAAGTAGAAGCCAACTGAGTGAGACAGTGATTTGCTCAAGGTAGCAAACCTAAGGTAATGGAAGGGCTGGATTTGCACCTAGACAACCTGATTCTAGAATATTACTAAGCACTTGTATTGCCTATGTGCTCCTTGTAAGAAAATGCAATGGCATGGAAGCCATTTGGGGGAAAAAAAAAAAAGAGGTTTACAACATTTTTTATCAATGTATTTCTAGAAACTGGCAAAAGCCTCCCACGTACTACTTTAGCTGGAGTGCTATCACTTTTCAGTTATGGCTAGGCTTCTCTAACTAGAGTTGGAACCTCAGGATAGTGCAGATTGGTTTCCCTATAAGGAAGTATTTTCAGTTTTACCTAAGAATTCAAAGGAATCACATGATTTACAGTAAGCTGTGACTTTCATTTAACTTCCAGAGTTTTATCTAGCCTGTAATGGGACAGTAATTAATACTGATATGTCTAATATCTGGGAAAAAATGGGAAGTGGCAGGTTTTGAAGGAAAATGTATCAAATTTAGTTTTATGACATTTGTATTTATGGTCATGTTCTGCCATTTATCAGCTCTGCAACTTGGGTGGTTGGCTCCCTTTATCTTTAGGATCTTCAGTTTCTTCATGTGTAAAATCAGAACATGTACTTCACGGAGCCATGACCATCAAATGAGGTAATGTATACAAAGACAGTTTGCCCAATATAAACATGAACTTGGTATTAGTCATGTATCATTACAATTTCAGTTTTCGATGACTAGCATATTCAATTAAAAACCCCATGTTCCTTCGCCATCTCTAGGACATAAATTGTTACCTACACATAAGTTCCCTAAAGGTTTACATCAGCCATGAAACTCCAAATAACGAATAGCCCAATTTCCCCTTGAGAGATATTAATATAATATTTGACACACTGCCATGTCTTTTTAAATATAATATATGGAACCCAGTTTAGCTTCCTCTTGATGATTCGTGAAGACTATGAGAAATATGAGTGACTGACTGAATATCATATATGATCCTGTCAAAGGTGATGGAATTAAGTAAGCTTCTTCCTTGCCACTAAACATCCTCTCTGTATAGTCTTTACTTTTTGACCCCTCTGATCAAATTTTCATCCATTTCCTCTCATCTAGAGGATCCATCATACTAAATGTAGTTTTTTCTCAATTCTTCTACTTTATCTTCTATAATCTGCTGTGGAAGAGAGTATTTCCAAACAAGTGCATTAATATTAGTACAAAATAATCATTACATTTGGAGTGAGACTCAGAGTCTTTTCTGGAATAAGGCATATAGGTTTGACACACATTTATATGTGTGTGTATGAGAGCTGGTGAATCTCTATAGAGTTTGGGTCTTATTTGGCTTACTGATTTTGTGGAAAATCTTTTCTTTAGATAACTGGAGTGTGTAATGCATTCCCAAATATCAGCAGCATCACATATCATGGTACAGTGAAAAATTCTGTGATTACTCTTATAAATGAGTATAAAAGAGTTCAAAAAGTAGACAGAAATCCTATGCTTTATTACTAAAATTATTCAGTTACTTTGGGCCAAAAGAGCCCCAACATTCATATAGAAATCCCATGTTCCACGTGAAGGGTGTTGCTTAAAGAAGAGACTAATTTGGTTTTCATAACTAGAAAATATGAGAAAATGAATAACTGATATATTTTAAACATGTACACTACTTCCTTAAGCATAAATATTTTCAGATACTGCAAACATCATTAACACATGTAGATACTTGTGCTAAACATATGCAAACAACTTTCTGAATTCCAAAACAAAGAAAGCAGAGAAACATTTTATTTAAAAATATATTTGACAAGTTTACATTACTGGGAAGAAAACCCCTCTGCGGGGCTTCCAGAATTGTCTGCAGCATATGTCTAATTACCCCTCTGCATAACGAAGGAGGGCTTAACCATATTTACAATGAGTTCTTCCTTTCAAATTACATGTTTAACCACAAATATGATAAGGCACAATGAATGTCACATTACTCTCAACCCAAAGAGAAAAAGGAATAAGCCTGAAAGTGTAGGTGAGTCTGTATAGTGCAGTTATCAAGCCAAGTTCTGCCACTTTATTGGTTTTTCTAGAACCTTTTCAAGTTCATCTATTATGCTCTGTGCTTATCTAATAATGGAATATTACAAAGCAAATTAATTTTTGTTTGTCAGGCTTATTTTAAAGGTACAGCAAAGGTTCCCGTGACTAATTTCCATTTCAAAAATAGATTGAACTGCAGGAATGATCTGAAAAATTCTGTGGAGAGTAAATGGACCAAAGATAAAAGCTTTCTCACTAATGAGAGAAAGACATACTCAGTACTGCTGACCTGTGGTCAGTTTTATGTTTTTTTTTCAGGAAGAGTGAATTTACTAGCATTTGTTTTTCAAGCTGTTATTAATGTTTAATTTTGAAAGAGTTTGGCAATGATTAGGTATTTTTTTAGGTCAGTTTGTTCTCAGAAGATTTTGAGTAACCTAAAATATAATAGAACAAATTATATAAAATGATTGATGTCATGAATCTTTACATCTCATAGACGTTTGGTCTATTTGTGATTTTCCAGTAATGTGGGATGATCTCCTTTTATATGTTAAACATTTGATAAAAGTGAAAGTTTTCATAAAAAAGTTCTGATGATGGTGGGTGGATGTGGGTGAGTCTAAAGCTGTCCTTACATGACCAGTTTTGGCTGGAAAGCTCTTCAGTTGCCATTGTAGAATATACTCTTTGGTCATATTATGCTTGCTGTGTTACAGTTATTCAAGCACGTGTAAAGATTAAGTGATGAAGGAATGGGTATATTGAGTTACTCATTATTATATTTGCTGCCTCTTTCAGAATACAAGCAAAGGGATATTTATCACATATTATAACCCTCATGAAACTAGAGAGAGAGAATGAGATGATGAGGGAAAAAATGAACTGAAGAATACATTCTAAGAATATTTTATTTATTTAGTACATTAAAATTTAATGTTAGTTCAGGTTTAATTTTTGTCTTTAATTTCTCTAAGAAGTTTTAAGGATTTGAAGTATTAGATTAGTAGTTTTCAACTAATGGCATATCGTTATAAAATGAAAGAAACCAAAACTAAGGTTTAAGTTATAGGAAAGTGTGAAAAATCCTTTGTACTTTTTTTCATTTTTTATTATAGAAGCAAATAACTATAATGATTTTACAACTAAGTAATTCTTGTGCTGATTTAAATCATTAACCTCTTCCAGATTAATCTTCCTCAAATACAGATATCATCTAAACAACATTTCTCTGATCAAATACCTTCACATTTCCACTGTATATTAAATATAGACTCTTAAAGGTAGCGTAAAATCCATGTTGCCCCAATTTATCATTCCATTCCTACGGATCATTACTCTCTTTTTCATAGATACCAGCTCTCCAGCTAAGTCAAGCTACAGGCCATTCTATAAGTAGGTAAGTTTTGTGTGTTTCAAAAAGTCAGTGTGAAAAAAAAATAAGCAAATACAACTTTACTAACAAGCACATCGGGGTGAAAAACCTTTATATATACATATATATTTAGGACAATCATTAGCAACTAAATATTAAAAATACTAGTGTTGCAAAAGAAACATTGGCCCAAACATGGATTTAAAGGCATCCTGCAAAGTTCCAGTTGTTTGGGGAGTCACGTGAGCCTACTGAGCTCAGGGTGCTGTGGCACAACCACCCGTCTCCCAGCGGTGCCCCTCACGCACAGTGGCATGTAAGGGAGGCCAACAGAGCTTAGGGCCCTGGGCAGTAAGACCAGCACTTGAGCCACCTCTAACACCAGAAGCTTCGCCACTGTAACTATTCTGCAGAAGGATATAGTTAGAATCAATTATTCATGTTTAGTTAAAAGACAATTGAGATATTCTTGCCTTACATACTTATTTACCTCCAAGGCACCTACATCTGCTAATCTCAGTCTCCTCCCCAGCCCCTAGCACCCTGCCACTATGCCCTCTGACATGGATGGTCTGTCACCAGCCAGGGATTCTACACCTTAATTCTTCTCTGCAAACGTTCTTTTGCATAACATTTCGAAGTGGCCTCTATTGCTCTCTTAAGGGTGGCTACCTATTTCTCTCACACCCAGATGATTTTTCCTCATTACTCCCTGTCTCAATAAGTATAAGTATACCGCTCAATAAGTATGGGCAGTATAACATCATTGTGTAGGTGGCTTAAACAACAGGCACATATTTCTCACAGTTCTGGAGGATGGGAAGTCTGAGATCAAGAGAGAGCTCTTTGCTCTCAGAGGGCTGCTATCGCATTGTGTGCTCACGTGATTTCTTCTTTGTATGTGGAAGGAGAGACCAAGTTCTAGTGTCTCTTTCTCTTCTTATATATAAGTGCACTAAGCCCATCTTGAGGGCCCCAACCCACATGATTTCTCCTTATCTTAATTAATTCCCAGAGGCCCCACCTCCAAACACCATCACTTTGGGAGTTAGATTTAAACAAAAGAATTGAGGAAGGAGGGTAATGCAAATATTCAGTTCATAACACTCCCTTAAATCCCAACCTTTTGGAAACTCATGTTATCCAGCTCCGCTCCATGACATTTTGAAATCTAACACCTGCATCATCCTTCTCTTATAATTGTTGCTTATTCAATGATCTTCAACATCTGGTAGATTAAATGTCCATGCCACTGAAAGTTTCAGATCCTTGGCATCCTCATTTGAAATATTTTTTTTCCTCCAATCCATTTATTTACCCCATCTCACAGTCATTTCCTAGACATTTTTTTACCAACAATAAATATATGACACCCAAGATCTTGATTTAAAGAAGACTCTCTTATTACAAACTCTAACATTTCAATTCACTTTTCATATATTTCACAAACTCCTCTATTTTTCTCAATCATACAATCCAGTGACATTATCATTTTGTCAGCATCTGCCACCATCCTGGGTCTGCAATTTACTCTAGTACAAGGTTTATATCCTTTAGTTTATCCCTTAATACAAACAAAACACAGGACCCACTCTCCCTCTGTGTTGCTCACTTGGCAAAACCCCAACTATGATCACATCCAAAATTCCACCTAATTTGCAGAAACAAGAAAAGCTGCTGATGCGCATCCCTTTAAATTTATGATTACGAATGAGGCATGCATGATCACAGGAGCTTGTCAATAATGCTTGTTCTCATTACCAGTTCACTTTTCCAGTTTCAGAGACTATCAATTCTACTGGAAATAAATCTACACTTTTTCTTCTCAGGGAGAAATTCTTAAATTGACTCCTGGAATTACATCTGATTATGCAGCAATATTTTCTCCCATGTTTTGACATTGTCATTCCTTCTGTGGGTTTCTGAAATTATGGTGTATATAATTTTTGTGTTCTGAGAATAAATATTTGTAACCCATTGCTAGTAGCTTTCCTTCATATGATTTTGTTTAACCTCTCTTATCTGCTGTTTGCATTTCTCTTTCTCTCACCTCATTGCATAAAGAACAGGAAAGAGAAAAAATGTATTTGTTTAGAACATCATCTTGACCCAATCCCATTCTTTCCAGAATAAATATATTATACTTAAAAATAATGATATGTATGTAGATAACCTTAAAATCTGTATTTTAAACTTTAATATTTTTCTGTCCTTTGGACTCTGCCTATTGTAAAACATTAGATTTTTTTCAAACATATCAAAAATTCAGCATCATCAGAGATAAACTTATTTTCTTTCTGAAAGTGTTTCCTTAAAAACACACATGTTAAATAATTGTAGTGTGATCGATTCAATTGTTCATTCCCAAACGCTCTTCTGAGCAGCAGCATTGAAGCCACCCCTCCATCAGCCCAGTTCTCATGATGGGTCACTCGCAGGCCACTGACACATACTGCCCGGTCTTACCTGGGTTAATTGAATTTTCTACTTGTAGTCATGCTCTCCTTTGTCCATTCTTTCTAGGTATTTAGAAAGTTATTCTAAAGTAAAACTTTATCCTGTAATCTACTCAAAAGCTTCAATGCATTTCAATGCCCTTAGTCCACCATGAAAAGCATTATTGACTGGGGAACCCACAGCTGTTTCTCCCTTTTTTCTTGACACAGCAGAGCCCCTCTTCCACTGCCACCCACTGAACATGCCAGTGCTCTCCTTCCCCGGTTATGACTGGAGAGGAAGCAGATAACTTAACACTGCCCCACCAAACCTGGGATATCTTGTAATAGAGAGCTTCTCACAAACATTTTCCTCTCTGACAAAGTGAGAGAAACGAGGAAGGATCATTGTATTCACTGCTACTGTGCCTACTGGCTCTGTCCTTGCTCTTCTCCTTCCGTGTGTTTAGAATATGGCAGCCATTTCAAAAGGAAGCCCTTTGATGGAAAGTCAAATCATGACACTCCTTTACTGACAACCCTTGTTCTTCTTCCTGTACCACTCTAAGTAGCAGTCACAATTCACAGAGTAGACTACAAATTTCTTCTTAGTCTATACACTGCCATTCTTGCTGCTTTAACACTGTGGCTCCAGGCCTCCCTGCCCCCAACTTTTCTCCTGCTTGCTAACTGGGTTTTCATTATCAGCATTCCCTTTATCTTTTGTTCAAGTTGGCAGAATGTGATACTGCCTACTGGACTGTTCTGCCCCTTGTTACCTTCATAGTAGCTTCTCTAACCTCCTTTAAATTTTAAGCATAATATCACCTATTATTAAAACCTAGTCTTAATTATACTGTAATTGCAACTAACCCCATCCACAAAATTGAGACACGTGCATAAATTTTTAATTCTTTCTTATTTTTCTTGTTGATATTTTCACTAACTTGCAGACAATATATTTCATTTACTGTCTTGTAGTTGTTGTTTTTTTTTTAAATCTCCCTCTACCTTAAAGATATAATCCATGAGCACAGGGTTTTTGTCACTTTTTCATTGATATATTCTTAGTATTTACAAAAATGTTTAACCATTAATTTTGATGAATAAGAGAAAATCTCATTTTGTTTTAATTTTGAACACTTTTATATGGGAATGAGATGCTTGGTACTTTTGCAGGCATCTCTACCACATGGAGAGATATAGCTGATACTTTAAGGATAACTGTCAGTGTAGAAAGTCAGCAAAAGCCTAGGTCCTCAATATAGCCCAACAATTTAACCGGTCCTTGTACCACCTACCTTTGGCCTCCTTCTCATTACATGGTGTTTAGTAATAAACCCTATATTGTATATTACCTTTACTGTGATTTCTATTTCAGAAAACTAATTGTGGCATAATAAGGTTTACAAGCTTTTCTTAGAATCTACCTTCCATTTTTGAGTATGGAGTCTAATGAACAAAATAAAGTGACAAACAAAATAGAAACAGAGACATAGTCAAATGGAACAGACTGACAGCTGTCAGAAGGGAGTTGGGGGTGATGGGAGACTGAATGAGAGAAGGTGAAGGGATTACCCAAAGAACGCATGTGCATAACCCATAGACACAGACAACGGTGTGGTGGTGGCCAAAGGGCAGGGGGTCGAGAGCTGGGTGGAGTCGGGCAAAGGGAAGGAAA
This sequence comes from Anoura caudifer, assembly GCA_004027475.1. NCBI lineage: Eukaryota > Metazoa > Chordata > Mammalia > Chiroptera > Phyllostomidae > Anoura > Anoura caudifer. The sequence goes on from PVKU01009236.1 coordinate 22,445, forward strand.
ATGGAGACATTTGTAATAATGTCAACAACAAAAACACAGAGAAAAAAGTCCATCAAAGAGAAGAGCATGTCAGCCACTGCAGGCTGTGGGAAGTACTTTAGATTATGCATGCAGTGACTGGTTCCTTCAAGGCTAGATTTCCACAGACGTCTTTTAGGAGACATCTCAAGGACAAAAGTGAATACTTAGAATTCCTTACACAGGCTGAGGCAAATGGAGGTTTGCAGTTGTTCAGAGGGAAAATAATACAATAATTAATAAAAAATAATACAAGAATAAACTGTTTAACATACTCACAATTGTAAACCTACTTCTGCCCACCCCCCCCCGTATTTATCTTCTCTTATCTTCCTTAAGTGTGGACTCAGAAGACTTTTGTTTTTATTTTGCATTTAGAGATTTGATACAACCTTTCATCAAACTTTATCTTTATCAGAAAAGCCAACATGACAGAGGCAAATTAGCAGTTCATGTTTCTTAAATATATATCAGGGAACAGCTAGTATTCTAGATTCTTTATTTATTTATCACTTTAACAATTGTATGAGGTAAATGACATTATCCACATTTTTTTTTAAAGAGCAAGCTTAAGCGTTGACCATTTAAATTTTATGTCCCAGGTCACACAACTGCAGCAACCAAGGAAGGATTCAAATGCAGGTCAGCCTAGCTCCAAAACACATTTTCGCCATTGTAACCACACTAATTCTCATTTGCTAGTATAAATGAGGCATCCGCAAATATGGTCATTTCATTAAAGGGAGAGCTTTTCATCTGGTGATGACCACTGCTGCAATTGTTCGGAATTTTTCTTAACAGATACCTTGAATCAGGACATATATTTTGTGGGGATTACTAACCCACAATCACACATAAATTACATAGGACTTAGAGTTATACAAACCTCCTGATGGCCAGTGAAATATATTTTTAAAAGAAAGGTGCTCTCTGTTATCATAACAAAATATACAAAAATAAAAGAATTTTGAATTCTTGTTCAAAAGGTATAATAATCAAGAAGTCTTTGTTATTGAACATTATTAGGATTTTTTGTTTTTGATGATCTAAAATATAAAGTTATCAACAAGCATTTTAATTATCTCTCTGTAAAATTTAATAAATATGAATCTCATTATAAAGCTCTACTATTTACTACATAAGCTTTATTCTGTTTGTCTCTCAGCTTCTTGAGTATCATTAGCAATCAAATTCAGTGATCAAGCAATAAATATCCAAATAGCCAATATTTCTGAATGGTATTACAAAAACCTTAAAAACCTGAGGTTCATTGATTTTGCTTAAATATGATGGATATCAGAAGCCTCATTAATTCTTAAGAGTCTAGGAAAAATGTATTATTGCTTTCAGGTACACAGGAGCTGAAAATGTTCAAACACCAGTGAGCTTTGGAATATACATCAAGATAAAAATCAATGTCTTTCAGGTTAATCTCCCCTATCCATTCATAGTAGTGAGTGGTTTTCAAAATGTGCCTCCAAAACTTCTAATTCAGACTAAAAAACATTACATTCAGTCTGGTCAGCTCTCTCATAAGAGTTAAATTATAGAATATATTGAATTAGGGACTGAAATGAGAACCCCAGAATTGATTAGATGGTTGTCTTTTCAGGAAAGATTAAAGAAAATACATATTTATAGCTAAGCTGAAGGGGGAATAGGTTAATTTGTGAAATATTTGAATAGAGCAAATGTCAGAGTAAAAGAGGAACTATTTATTTTGGTACAAGGCAACTGGAAGTACTAAGATAAAATATAGAAAAAATGATATTTTGGTGAAATTGGAACTATAAGATATATGTAATCTTTGAAAAAAAGTAGTGAAAATAAAATGCACTGACCTAGTTCTAAGAAATGTGTTAAACTCAAGAAGTGACAGAAACTAGATGTTTTATGCTCTCTCTGCTACTATTCTTACTATTCTTACAATAGTTGGGGGGGGGTGGAGAAAAGGAGGTCTTTGAAAAATTGCTCAGAATCTGTGCATTCTAGATTTCAAGCCAGATGCATCCATGAACAAAAATAATCAATATTGATGTCACACTATGTGTTACTCAAATTGCAATAAAACATTAAGTAAACTGTATTAAAATATTCAGTATAAAGAAGACTGATATCTTGATTTAAATTACTAACTGAATTTCAAAATTTGTATTCTGCACTCTCTAAAAGAAAGAAGAAACAAAGAAAACTAACAATAGGACACTGACCACAGCAATGACTGTAACAAAAAGGAAAATAATTTCAATTCCACTACGTTCAGGAGGGAACCAACAGTGTAAGGTGTGATTTGATTGCATCGTCACTGGATTCAGTTCATGAGCTTCCCAGAGAATGAGCATCACGCTGCACTCTATATTAATCTGGTATTAAAAATAAGAATTTTTTTGTATAATACAGTCTTTATATACAAGCAAAGGGTTTTATCTGGTGCTTCTTGAGGAAGCATAGACCTCTTCTTACAATGGAGGAAAAGGAGGCTGTTTTTGGGCATATAGATTTGCTTAAGGAATTTGGTAGGTTGATTTTGGTCTAGAAATTGTGTCCTAAATATTGACTTCAGAATATAATCCCTGTGTAAGATGCAACTCCACTCTAGTCAAATTAACTCTTTTGATTATCAGACCATTAGGCCAACCCTTTCATAGACCCTTCTTATGAAAAGATAATTAGTAAGTACAGAAGTAACAGAACTTGCCTAAGACTGAAATACTAATCTCATAAGTGGAAGAAGCTTTTGTCCAAATCCAAACCTACCTAATATCTAAGCCTTATCCACTTCCCAGTAGTTCAGCTTAATGATTTTTAAATCAGAATCCTTGGTAGGCACTGGTTTAAAACACTTGTTGGCATTTACTGATGTTATACATGGTCCAGCAGAAGTAATGCCTACTTGAATGTCTGTTAGGGTAATCCTATGAGCGAATAATTGAGTGTGATAATCCTCAATATCCACACATAATCCTATGTGCTTGAGTGTGATACTGTTATGTTACAGAATTAGATGCTTATGACTTTGCAATAAGAGATTTTGTAATAAAAAGGGGCGTTATTTATGCCAGACCCCTTGTGTTTGCCATGGTGGCAAATTGAGTATGGTGGGAGTATCCACACAACAGAAATAAGCGAATGCTACAAATCACCATCTACTTCATTTTGAAAGACCGATTTCTGGATTTCACCACAGACTTCCGTATCAACAGGTCCTAAATGGGTCTTGATAATTGGCATTTCTCAGTTTTTCAGGTGATGCTGTTGTTGGTCATCTGGGACCAAACTTTGAAAACCATTAATCCTACTTGTTGTTTTCTCTATATACCTATATACCTGTGGGCTTACTGCAAACATTGAACTCTACATAAAGGAGCAATGTATTCATAAAATCATATTTATCTTGGCTTTTAATTGGATATTATGTTACATTATATTATATTATATTAAGCTTCCATCAAATTTTAGGACACTATATAGAACTTCACTAATTGTGCGAAGAATAATCAAGTGTACGTTAGGTGAAATATGTTCTTTCTTTAGTGTGGCAATTTATATATTTTTAAATTGGACTTTACATTTAATTACTATTGGAAAAAATTAACATAATATCTTTCTATGGACTTAACAAATGAAACACAGCAATTTAATACCTACTCTTATACAATAGTTCTTAAGAACTCTAAGAGAAATAAAGTCAATATGTAGTCTCAGCAGCTTTAACATGCATAAGAATTATGTCCCTCACTTTACATGCAAAGTTAATGTATTTATTTGTTTCCATTTTAATTATCCCAATTTCCAATGATTCATCCCCTTACACATCATTGTCCTTTTATTTATCTCAAAATGTAAGTCTAAAAGCCAAATGTGAAGGATCTAGTGGTGCAAAGGATAATAAATCATAATAAATTTGGTATAAAATATTAGGGTAAATTTACTAATAGAAATATTAAAAGAAATGTAATAATGACCACCATTAAAATTCTGGGTAAATTATTTTGCATTTACTATTGCTTGAACCTTTATGAAAATAACAATATATTGAGTAAAATATGGAAGCAACTTAATTTAAATGAAAGCTTAAATAAAACATTTGAAAGAGTATGTATAAAAACTATTTAGGCACTGTCAGCTAGCCTGAAATATAAACAGGATGCTTGATTCTTGAGATTACAGATTAGATAGATAGATAGATAGTAGATAGATATAAATATAAGTATAGATATAGGTAAGATGCAGTTATAACTATAGATGTAGATATAGATCTATTTATCCATATATATATACCTATATCTGTGTCTATCCATCCATATTATACTTGTGTATATATTTATTTCCTTATTTATGTCAAAATATGTAGGATAAGCTTTTTGAATAATGTCTTTTGTGCATTAGGGACAGTGCATCACCAGTCTACAGGGGAGCGACATTGTATACATAGGAAGTAATACAGTGTAAGTTTGAGTTACATATGATTATTGTAATGGGTTCTAGCAGGTGGTTTATGCTTGTTAAAACTAAATGTGCCTCAAATGCGTTTGCAATATTAAGCCTAGCTCTCATTCTCAGAGGCACAAAATGGTGCTCACCTCGCACTTGTCATAGATCTGCACCTACTGTTACGTAATGTACATGGTCACAAGGATTAGATCATTGGCACATAGTAACTATGGTCTAGTTTGGGATTTACATACTCATACTGTCTAGTTAGTTTTTCTTGATTAGTAGGTTTTATGGAATCTATCTTTTAGGGGTTGCAAAGTGAAACATTCCTTTACAAAAACAACTGTGCATCTTCGGGAACTTAATGAGGCACTTCAAGACCTCGTGGTCAAGTCACGTTTAACAGTTCTTGGCGATTCACCAATTACCTGCATTGAAACGCATCAGAAAACAATTAGGCTTTCTTTGATGACAAAAGATGAATAAAATATCGTAGCTGTTGGTTCCAAATGCACAACACGATACAAGTTGGAAGGGAAAGTAGACTCACTGCTTTTTGGCTCCCAATCATTTTATTGCTGGCTGGTGTGAAGGAATTATGTTTTCAGCAAGCAGGAATTGACAGGAATACATAGCTGTTTTGGCAAGCACTTTTGCACTTCACTGTCTCCAGTAGATGCACAAAGATGATGAAAAGCCCCACATAAATTAACAATTCTTTTTTTTACTTCCTCTCATCTTAAAGTCAATGGGAATATATTTTGAAGTGAAAACAGATTCAACAATGAAAATAAACAGTGAGTGATAACTGAGAGAATGAGGGGAACATTCCACCTGACATAGTCAAAAAATAACACTCATTTATTAAATCATTGCTGTATGCTGGACATTGAGCTGATAAAAAGTTGAATATATAGCTTTTGTTGTAAGGAAGAGACAGGTCACGTTAACAAACACATAAAGTGAGAAGAATGGCTTATGGTAACATGAACAAAAAGTAAGGGGCACTTAGGACCTGCTAGTCCCCTAATCTTACCGTCCTTCTCTATTTATCTTTGGGCAATGCATGTAATCTCTTTGATATGTGTAACAATTCAGAGATTGGAATATTCTTTTTTTTTTCCAGAGAAGTTTGAGTAGGCAGAACAACAAAGACAAGATAAATGAGTTTGAAATGAATTAAAAATATAATCAGGCTGCAATTTTATTGAAACTGTCAATATGAACTTTAAGATATAGGGAAGAGGATGAGGATGATGGAGATAATGTTTTATAGTGACAGCTTGGTTGTAAAAATGCAATATTTGTCCAAACATTCTCCTTATATTATATTAAATATTGTGCTACTTTTTTTAATGAATCAAAGCCAGTTAAAGAGAATTAGTACTCTAAAATTCTGTACATGGCTCTTCTTATAAGCATTACAAGGCTTGAGCTCAAGTAGAAAACTCTTTAGGATGGCTTGCAGAAATTTCTGTCTCAAAAATGGGAGGTGGAATACAGAAAGACTTGAAGCTGGTTTTGGATCTTCAAATACATGATCTCTGTATCGTATACACACAGATCATTTTCTTTCATATATAATATGAAATTCTATCTTATCATATTGAAAGTTATACAAATGGATCATTGGGGTACATTAAAGAAATGTAGAATATGTAGGGTAATGCTGACACTAAATTAACTAAATATCCACAAATAACTTTCTAGGCTGTATTTCAAATTTCAGTCAGTTTGTCTAAACAACTTATTCAGCACATTGGTGCTCAATAATTGAAGAGCTGCCAAATTCATCATATTGCATTTATATAAAAGAAAATTATATTTAAAAAATCACATTCCTCCTTTTTTTATCATCATGCTCAGAAGTTAAAGTATCAGGTCAGAGATTTGCTGATTTATTAACTTCCAGATATAGTTTTCTTTCCAACCTGATAAATGCTGTCAGTGATTAAGTGAAAAACAAATAAATGATATTAATTAAACTAATTGAAGGGCTATGCTACAATCTAAAATGTAACATCAACAGCAAATACATGCATAGGTTCATTTTAATTAAGGACTTAAAAGTTAATAAATGCATGTGCTCTGAATGCCAAGTACCCAGCTCCCTCTCTGCTTCCACTGCCAGTCCACCTGTCAGCATTTCTCAGCTGGACTATGCCAACAGACACCTGCATCTTCTGACAGCTGCCTTTCTTGTTCTTCTCTGACTCATTCCCTACAGATCTGTCTCTCTGCGCCCCTGCCATGTGGACTTTGTTCCTAGTACTTACACACACGAATCTCCTTTGGGCGCAGCACCTGCTGTGCCAGTGTCGGGGTGCTCAGCCACCCATGCTCATTTGCCTGACTTCTTCTTGCCAGCCTGGTCTCTGCTCAAAGGTCACCACTTCTGCCAAGCTTACCTTCTGTTACATTTAAATTAGCCCCTAATTCAGATCACACTCTCTCACATTAGCCTTGTTAAAGTCTTCATAGTACTTATTTTTTATATCCATTTCCCTTTAGTAAAAGAAACTCCCCAAGAGCAAGCTTTACCTATATTATTTACTACTATATTTCCAGGATCTAAAAAGTCACTGGCATATAGTGGATATTGAAAATATTTTCTAAATAAAAAAAACAAGTTTTTTTAATTAGAAAAAAATGGATATTTTGTGAGTTTTATGTAGTTTGCTGATTTTAAGTAGTATTAATCAAAACTTTAAACTTATCAGAGGCAAAGCACAACGGAACTGTCTTGCATCACTTCTTTTGGTCTTAGAATGTGCAGAAGCATAAAATATGATAATGATGATGGTTATCATTAACAAATAAAATGACAAGAACACAATTGGAGAGTTGTGAATAGGTTTAAAAAATGTATAATCATTTTTCAAGTTTGAAATATCTGTGTATATCAAAAATTCTGATAATGATAAAAAGTGAAATGTTCCTACTCTTTCATATTTTCCTAATTTCTGTTTGTATAATTAAATGTCACATTGCCTATTTGTATGCTTAGTTTTATTTGAGTGTATAATACAGTAACCTTTATTACTTTGAATATATATTTTCTATTTTAACTGTTTTAGAAAATATATTTTAGACTATCTATACAGTGAATATACAGTAGATCCTGCTTATCTGTGAGGAATACATTCCATGATCCTTGGGGGATTCTTGAAGCTGAAAATGATACTGAGCCTGGAATATATTTTCCCTATATGTATCATAACTATAATGAAGTATAGTTTCAAAATTAGGCAAAGTAAGAGATTAACAATAACTAATAATAAAATAGAACAACTATACAACATACTGTAAAATATTACGTGAATGCAGTCTCCCTCTTTCTCCATCTATCTTAATTCTACACTCACATTTTTGCTTAAAGGAAACATCTTACCATTTCTGTGTGGTATGCGTGAATTGCCAGTATCAGTGATCTTGTGCTTTAGGGCCTTTATGGAGTTAAATAAGAGTTACCTGAACACCAGCATTGTGATACCACCAAGTGGATCTGACAACCAAGGCAACTTCTAAATGAGCAAAGGGGCAGGTAGCCCATACAGTGTGAGATGTGGAACAAAGGGATGATTTTCATCCCAAGCAGAAAGAAGTGGCAGCATGGGATATTTCTCCCCTCATTGTTTTTGTCCATGTTTCCCCGCCTTGCCTTTGTTTTTGTCCATGTGTTCCTTAATACTTGTTCCTGCAAACCCTTTTCCCCTGAAATTCCCTCCCCTCTGGTCACTGTCAGCCTGTTCTCTATTTCAGTGTCTTTGGTTATATTTTGCTTGTTTGTTTTGTAGTTTAGGTTCCTGTTAAAGGTGAGATCTTTATGGTATTTGTCTTTCACCACCTGACTTATTTCACTTAGCATAATGCTCTCCAGTTCTATCCATGCTGTTGCAAAGGGTAGAACCTCCTTCTTTCTTTCTGCTGCATAGAATTCCATTGTGTAAATGTCCCATAGTTTTTTGACCCATTCATTTACTGATTGCACCTAGGTTGCTTCCAACACTTGGCTATTGTAAATTGTGCTGCTATGAGCATTGGGGTGCATAGGATCTTTTGGATTGGTGTTTCAGGTGGATGTTTTCTTATAACCTGTCCTCCCTTAATTCTCTCTTCAGCTGTACCCACTCTGTTATTACATCCATTTACTTTGTTGTTAGCTTTAGATATTGCTTTTCCAGTTACATATTTTTTTTCTTCATAGATTCATGTTCTCTGCTGAAATTTCCATCTCATTATCTGTTCTGTTAAACATTAAGTCAAAAATTATTTTAATGTTCCCTTTTAATAACTTCAAACTACTAGACTACTTTCTATTAAGTACTAGAAATATTTAAACAAACTTTCTAGAGACCATCAAAAGCTCTAGAATCTAGCTCACATTATCTTTCTCAAGAATGAATAAACCTCAAGCTCTTCGAGTCTTGGCCTGGGTTGTTTAGGAAGCCTCTCTACTTTAGCAGTTGTGATGTGCAGTTTAAGTCTGGTACAACCATTAGAGACTCTGTTCATCTTTTCAGTCCCTTAGCTGTCATTTTGATTTAGCAGATATATTAGAAGAAAAGGAGGATTTAAGTGTCATGTTCATCTTTCTGTGTTTCCCTCCTACCTAACTTCTTAATTTTTGGTTGCACGTATAGTCCTCAGACACCTACAAATATTTGCTTATGTTGTTAGCATTGGAATCATACACTCTTACCCAACACTTTCAAGCACATAACTAATTCCTAAAATACACATTAGATTTCCTAATTAAAAGAACAAGAACACTAAAATAATAAGATTATTTCTACTACAAGTATCTGAGAATCTCTATGCAAGAATGAAACTCTTACAGTATCTACACAGAAAATGACTTATTTGCAATCTAAGATTACACATGTGGATTTAAATGAGTAAAATATTTGGAACAGTTTATGACTAAGCCTGTAATATTAATTGGGTCAATTAACTTTTCCCAGTCACAGATTACTCTCTTGGGGAAAACCAACTTTTTCAGCCTCACTCTCTATATGAATAAAGATTGTTTGATAAATGAGAAAATCCACTGAACTCTGCAGAAGGATGGTGTGATATAAAAACAATGTATCTAATTGAAATTAAGAACAATCTGACAGTAACCAGAAGGGAGGTGGAAGGGGATAAGGAGGGGAAGGGTTTTCAGGAACAACTATACAGGGCACATGGACAAAACCAAGGGGGGATTGGAAGCAAGGGATGGAAGTGGGCTTGCCTGGGGTTGGGAGGGGAGTGGTGGGGGTAAATGCAGACAACTGTAATTGAACAACAATAAAATAATTTTAAAAATAAATAAATAAATATTTTAAAAACAATGTGTCTATCTAAGAGATTGCTGTATTGAGTAATATTAAAACTGATTGTGACACAAATCTCAAACGGTTCTATCTTTCATTGACCCATGCCACAAATTCTTTTTTTTAACATTTTATTTATTTATCTTTAGAGGGGAAGGGAAGGAGCAAGGGAGAGAGGGAGAGAAATATCAATGTATGGTTGCCTCTCATGCGTCCCCTGCTGGGAACTGGCCTGTAATCCAGGCATGTGCCCTGACTGGGAATCAAACTGCGATCCTTTGGTTCACAGGCCCACGCTCAATACACTGAACTACACCAACCAGCGCCCATGCCACAAATTCTGATAGTAAATTCTCTGTACCATCAGAATTCAATATCACTTTTTAAGATTTAATGACTTCTTGTGTAATTTTAATAATTAAAGGATTTTAATTAACTCAATTAACATTCCTTTCGCATATAATTTAATTATACTTCTTCTCTGGTTCCATTGTTTGGAAAGGTGATAGTCTTGTTCATTTCTTGCGTCCTTCTTGCTCTAGGTTCTCATATACCAGCACAAAAAGGAAGGATTTTTGGCAAAGAGCCATTCAGTATTCTTTGAATTGTAGACATTGAGATGGTAGTCTCTCAGTGAGGACATGAGTAAATACCCACCGAGACCCCCTGCATGTTTGTGTGACTAGCGAGATCTAACTTAACATAAGCTTCTTCACCAGTCTCCTACTTTGACTCTCATTGCTTATTCCGTATCTCTTTATTCTGGAAACTCATTAAATGGGTCAGCTGGGTTGAGGCAACGGCAAGACATATTAATTCTGGCTACATTCTGCCACTTCACCAGACCCATGAAAAACTTAATTCCTGTCACATCATATTAAAGAGAAATACATGTGCAGGCTGTTTAACTGCCATTCATTCCTTATACCCTGCCATCGCTGTCTAAATCTATTCTTCTCTGCTAAATAAAGCATAGGAAACCGATCAGCAAGTCTCCTGCATAAGCAAATCTTCAAATTAGAAAAAAAAAAAAGCCCTCATAGCCACAGACAACAGTGTGGTGATAAACACAGAGAAAGGTGACTGGGGGGGTAGAAGAGGGTCAAAAGGGGATACGTGGTGATAGGGGGAGACTTGGCTTGGGGTGGTGAACACACAATGCAATATACAGATGATGCCTCATAGAATCGTTTGCCTGGTACTTATATAATTTTACAAACATTTCCACCACAATAAATTCAATTAAAATTAAAAAGAAAAAAAAAATACCACTTGCCCCTTTTGCAAATATTCCCAATCTCTATTCATGGTTCTTGAAGCCTATTCACTTGGCTTTAGAATGGAGCACCTCCCATGGAAATGAAGGAGAAATACCTACAACATTCCACTAAGTACTTAATTTAATATATACACATTCTAGAATTCTCTACTCTTCCCTCTTCCCCTATCTTCTGTGTGTACAGGTTTCCAAAGAAACTAGGAAGAAACTATGGAAGAAAGTAGGTTAACATCTAAGTATACCAGAACCTGTTCAATCATTTTTAGTAAATCCTGAAAAAGCAATGACCACAATTCTCTGTGGCTCTCTTTAAAATACAGGTTGTGTTTAGATACTCCCCAGCTTCGTACTTTTGTGTCTCATAGCTATTGAGCCATCATCTTGAGTGTGACATCAGCAAGATATATGGAGTTTGACTCCATATATACTTGATTCAGGAACGCAAGTTCCTTAGTGTCACCTTTGAGGCTTAAGTGCTAATTCAGTGGTAATTTTTTAAAAAAATATGCTACTTTTTCTGTTTTTTTCATTCTACAAAAATGTAAAATCGAAACTTCACATTCTTAGAGCTTATCAGATAGTAACTGGCCAGTTGTCAACTACTGCATTTTATACAAATTATCTCAATCCCCACCATTATTAACATTTTGGATTAGAGAGGAAGAGCACTGTGTTTTCCCTTATAGGACATTTAAGAGTCACTGGCCTCTGTCTCTCCAAGTTGCAGCAGCAGCTCTTGATGAGCACAATAAAAAATGTCTCCAGATATCTCCAAAATTCACCAGAGGCAAAAAAAAATTATTCGGAGTGGAGAAATAATGTTTTCTTTAATAAATTCCATCAATTAAAAGCTATATTTCAATAATGTATAGTCAGTCATTTTGATTAAAAAGATCACTGAGTATTTGAATGGTTTTTATTAAGAAATTATAACTGTTGTTTGGATTGTAGAGATAATATGCTGATAAGGAGGAACTGAGATATTCACATAGATTGAGTTTGTTGATTAATTATTCAACCTGTTTATTCATTTATTAACAAACATTTAGTGAATGTTTGCTCTGTTCCAACCAATGTGCTAATTCTAGCAGCAGAAATATAATCAAGGCTGACATATACTCACTCGCTGGAAGCTCAAGATTGTTAATACCAAACATTTAAACAAGAAATTAAAAGGCAATGCTAGGAAGAGTTAAGACTGCTTCATAAACTCTTAATAAGGACACCTTACTTAAGTCTGGGAGTCAAGAGTGTTCCAAACTAGTGACATAGAGGCCTAATCTTTAAGAGAATACAAGATTTATAAAAATGAAGCTCATGGAAAAAGTGTTTAAAGAGAGGACTGGTAAGTGGTAAGGGGATGGTTTGTTCTAGGAATAAGAGCAGTTGGGTAGGGCCTGAGCATTAAATGCACATTTTAAAGTTAAGAGATAGATATATGAGGTCTGTCCAGAAAGTACCCAGCCACGTACAATGAAACAGAGACATTTCTTGACAAAGATACAAGTTACAGGAAACACTGTACATAGGACAATGATGCCTCAGTCCCCTTCAAAGTAGTCACCTTAGGACCTCACACAGTGCTCCCAATCAACATCAGCTGCCCCACTGTATTTTCCTGAATCTCATTAACAGTCTGAGATCTCTTCCTTTTCAAAGATGATTTTAGTTTTGGGAAAAGCCAGAAGTCGCAGGCACTAAATCTGGGCTGTAGGGGGCCTGACTCACCTAGGTAAATCAATGTTTCCACATTGCAGGAGATGTGATGCATGAGCAGGAAGGTTGTCATGATGAAGCTGCCAGTCACCAGTTGCCAATAGCTGTGGCCTTCTGAGTCACCCAAATAGTTTCCAGGGAGGAATGTGCGAGCTTAACAGAAAATCTGATGCAGATTCATTGCTCTATTTGCTCAGTAATTTTGAATGTGATGGCCACACAGTACACATGCTCACTTAACAGTGTCTACTACCCCCTCTGATAGTACAGTGAAGTCATCATTGTTGATGTGCATTCCAGTCCACTCTCCTTGGTTGCCAAGTTACATAGAAATTGTGCAAACCGTTCTTGTTATATTAACAATGGTTGTGCTTTTTCCAGACCGACCTTATATATTATTCCCAGAATGGGATCGCTGGATCATGAGTCAGGTACATTTTTACCTTTTGATGAAACTCCATACTATTTTCCACAGTGGCTGCACCAGTCTGCATTCCCAGCAACAGTGTACTAAGGTTCCCTTTTCTCCATATCCTCGCCAGCACTTTTTGTTTGTTGATTTATTGATGATAACCATTCTGTCAGGTGTGAGGTGCTATCTCATTGTGGTTTTAATTTGTGTCTTTCTAATGATTAGGGATGTTGAGCATTTTTTCACATGTCTATTGACCATCTGTATGTCCTCTTTGGAGAAGTGAGTATTTGAATCCTTTGCCCATTTTTTAATTGGATTGTTTGTCTTCCTGGTGTTAAGTTGTGTAAGTTCTTTATATATTTTGGAAATGAACTCCTTAACAAATGTATCTTTGGTGAATATGTTCTCTCATACAGTCAGTTCTCTTTTCATTTTGTTGATGGTTTCTTTTGCTGCACAGAAGATTTTAGTTTGATGTAGTCCCATTTCTTCACTTTTTTCTTTATTTTCCTTCTCCTAGGAGACATATAGGCAAAAACATTGCTAAAAGGGATATCTGAGATTTTACTGCCTGTTTTCCTCTGGGGTTTTTATGGTTTCATGACTTACATTTTAGCCTTTTATTCATTTTGAGTTTATTCATGTTGTGGTATAAGATAAACTCAAGAACACTCTTTGACTGACTTTTTATCTCATTTCTTATGATTTCTCTTGATACAAATCACACCTACCTCTCTGGGAATCCTGAAACCTTCCATTTGCATTAAGATCTCAGAGCTCTTGTGCTTTCCCCTGCGTCAAACACTTTTTTCCCAGATATTTTCCTGACTAATTCCTTGAGTTAATTTATGTATTTTCTCCAACATTTCCTTTTCATAGTGTCCTCCCATAAGTAGCCTTTTATTAGATGACATACCACTACTCTTTATCTAGTTACTGGACTCAATTTTTTCATTAAAGTACAGGTTTTGAGGATAGAAGACTACCTCTTTGCATATAAATATGTTTCACATGCCTGGGCAATTGTCTGAAACAAAACAGGTTCTCCAAACCTATATTTCATAGTCATATTTGTATAACTTTGGAGGAATTTGGGGCAAATACATAATTTATTTGTGTATTTGTGTGTGCATGTATATATCTATGTATGGTTTTATTCCATGGTTGTGTATAGAAACTGTAGTTTCAAGTTTTACAGTTCGGTTTGTGATCCATTTTGAGATTTTTTTTTTTACTATAGTGAGATACATAACATAAAATTTAGCATTTTAACCATTTTAAGTATATAAGTCTATGACATTAAGTATATCACGGTGTTGCATAATTATTACCATTATTCATTTATTTATACTACACAAAAGCTTTCTACTTTTAAATAATAGCTCCCTATTCCCTCCTCCATCCACCTGTAGTGACTTCTATTAGGTATTTTCCCTGTCAATGAATTTCCCTATCTCAGATAACTCATTTAAGTTAAATTATTTATATTTTTACTTTGTATGTGGCTTATTTCAGTTAGCATAATGTTTTTAGGTCATTCGTGTTATAGCATGTATTAAAATGCCATTCTTTTTTAAGGTGGAATAATATAACCATTGTTTATATATACCACATTTTGCTTATTAATTCATCCATTGACAGACATTTTGGTTGTTTACACTTTTTGGGGAACTATGAATATTGAACATTTGTTATGATGATTGTTTCTGATGAACTTGGTATACAACTTTGTGTCTGAGTATATCCCTGATTTTAATTACTTGGGGAATATACATAAAAGTGGAATTGATGAAACATATGGTAATTCTACATCTAACTTTTTGAGGAACTACCAAACTATTTTGCATAGTAGCTTTACCACCAGCAATGATTTGGTATTTTAGTATCTCCACCTTCTCACCACTTTCTAATATTGTCTTTAAAAAAAGCCCTTCTAGCAAGTGTGAGGTAGTATCTCATTGTGACTTTAATTTGCATTTCCTTAGTGATTAGTGATCTTGAGCATCTTTTCTTGAGATTATTGCCTATTTGTATGTCTTCTTTGAAATATGTAGTCAATGCTGTGACCAGTGTAGCTCAGGTGGTTGGGTGTCATCCCACAAAGCAAAAAGTCACAGGTTCTATTCTGGTAGGGCACATTCTTGGGTTGTGGGTTCAGTCCCTGGTTGAGGTGCATACAAGAGGCAAGCAATTAACGATTCTCTCTCATATCGATGTTTCTCTCCCTCTCTTTCCCCCTTTTCCTCACTATCTAATAAAATAAAATATTTTGTTTTTTAAAAAGGAAATGTGTAATCAAGTCCTTAGCCTGTTAAAAAAATGTTGTTGACTTTTAGGAGTTCTCCATATATTCTAGATAGTAATCCATTATCATATATATATGCTTTGCAAATATTTTCTTTCATTCTGTGCATTCTCTAATTTTGTGTGTACATTATGAGGTCAGAGTCAATGCTTGTTGGATTTCCAGGTAAATTGCAGGCTTCTGTGTTTCTTTCCTAAATACTTTAGCATGTATATTATTACCTAATGCTCAGTAATTTATTTACCAGAGGAATATAAAATTTACATACATTGTAAAGCACAAATCTTAATAGTATGATTACTTATTTTGACAAATGGATACACACACTTGTGTAATCAAAGTATTTACCAAGATATATTTTCTGGATATTACCATCATCCAGAAAATTCCTAGATGCTACTTGCAGTCAATTCCCACCATCTTGTGCCAGATGAAATTGTAATCATTCTTTTTTTTTTAACTATAGATTTGATTTGACTGTTCTAGAACTTTGGAAAAAAACGAGGAAAAAAGGGACTATGTATAATTTGTTCAAGGTTTTTCTATTTAGATTGATAAATGATTTTTCAGGTGTACTCATATTGTTGCACACGATCAGTAGTCTGTACCTTCCTAATGATGACAATTATTTTACTCTGTGAACATACCAGTTTGCTGATCCTTTATTAGCCAAATTTTTGGCAGCTATGATACTTTGTAAAACTCTTCTTTTGTGAACATATATATATATATATATATATATATATATTTTATTTCTATTGGATAAATAACTAAATTTTAAATTTCTGGTCATGGCTAGATATAGCTGTAATTCTGTAGGAAACAGATAGAACTTTTCCCAAAGCAGTTAAACCTTTTAAATATTTCCACCAATAATATGTAAGTTTCAGTTACTCTGCAATTTTGTTGTTATAAGATTTCTACATTTTGTTCATCAGACATTTGGGAAGGTATATAGTATAATCATTGTACTTTTGTTTAAATTTCTGTCATGAATAATAATATTGAACACATTTTCAGGTGCTTATTGTCCTTACTATATTATTTTTTTTCTGAATTAACTGTTCAAATCCTTTGACTGTTTTTTTTTCACTGGATTTTTTTGTGGGGGGTATTTTATTACTGGATTATAAGAGTTTTTTTATATATCCCAAATAAATTCATTGTATTTAATACCTTTGGATGAGAGTTTTCTAATTTTGATGGAGATTAAAGTATTTTTTGTATATTTTTATAGTGTCCTGTTTAAAAAAATGCTTATTACCAAATTACAAGATAATTATCCCACATTTTCCACTAATATCCTAATGGTTTTGCTATTACATTTAGGCCTACAATCTATTTAAAATTAATTTTTGTTTAAGATATGAATTAGGAATAGAGGTTCAGTTTCTAGTTCTCATAGCCAGTTCTTCCAAGATCACTTACATAAATCTTTCTTTCCTTCATATGGGATCGTTTGGGCATCTTATTCAAAATCAAATGATTGCTTTAACTTGGGTCAGTTTCAGAGCTCTTTTCTATGTTCCATTTAACTATTAACTCTTCCTAATACCTATTGCATGCTTTCTTGATTATTGTTTCTTTGCAGTAATTTTTGAAGTCTGCTCTTATTTTCCAAAATTGCTTTGTATACCATAGGCTCTATTCTCTATTACATACAATTTAAAGTCAGATTGTCATTTTTATTAAAGAGTTTTTAGGTAAAATAATTGTCTTGCATTAAACCTGTAGATTAACTTGCGGAAAACTGCCATCATAACAATGCTGTTTCTTTTAATCCATAAATACATGTATCACTCCATGGATTGTTTTCTTTAATTTTGCTGTTTGATATTTTTCATCGCAGGTGTACCGTATAGGTTTTCTAATTTATTCTAATGAGTATTACTACTTGAAAATATTATATATACATGGATTTTCTAAATTTAATTCTGAGGTTGTTTCCATATCTTCACTATTTGAACAATATTGCAATAAACATGGAGTTACAGATTTCTCTGTGATAGTGATTTTATTTCTTTTAGATTTATGCTCAGAAGTGTGATTGACAGGTCATGTGGTAGTTCAATTTTTAATTTTTTGATGAACTACCATACTCTTTTTCAGTAGTTGCAGCAGTTTATATTCCCACCAACAGTGCTCAAGGATTCCGTTTCTCCACAAACTCATCAGCACTTGTGATCTCTTATCTTTTTGATGATAGCCAATTTAACATGTTTTTGACATGATATCTCATTGATTTGCATTTCCATAAGGATTAGTGACATTGAGCATCTTTTTATTCATTTCATTAGCCATTTGTACATTTTCTTTGAAAAAAAATCTCTATTCAGTTCCTTTGTTCATTTTTTAAATGGAATCATAATGGAATGGAATTGCTATCAAGTTTTATGAGTTATTTATATAGTTTGGATATTAACTCTTTTTCAGATATATTGCTTGTATATATCTTCTCCTATTTTATAAGTTGCCTTTTCATTTTATTGATTGTTCCCTTTGCTGTGTGCAGGCATTTTACTTTGATGAAGTCCCACTTATTTATTTTATTATTATTGCCTGTGCTTTGGCATCGTATCAAAAATAAATAAATAAATAAAAAGACTCATTGCAAAAGACTAATCATAAGATTCAGCAATTAAACCTTTGGGTATATATCTGAAAGAAGCAAAATCGATATCTCAAAAAGATATTTGAATTCATATGTTCATTGCAACATTATTCATAGTAGCAAAGATACAAAATCAACTAAATATCCATTGAAGAATTAATGGATAAAGAAAATATATATTTATATTAAACATAGATACAAATATGGACATAAACACAATAAAATGTTATTCAGCTATATAAAACAGGAAATTTTGCCATTTGTGACAACTTGGATAAACTTGAGGGGCATTTTGCTAAGTGAAATATGCCGGAGAGAGATACTACATGGTATCTCTTATTTGAGGAATCTAAAAGAAAAAAGTTGAACTGACAGAAACACAGTAGAATGGTGGCTGAGGGGTGGGATAAATGGAAAGATAATGGTCAAAAGGAATGCAAAATTCAGTTATAAGATAAATAAGTCCTGAGAGTTAATGTACAGCATGGTGACTATAGTTAATAATACTGTATTTTATACCTGAAATTTGCTAAGATAGTAGATTATAAGCATTCTTGCCCCTTTCCAAAGATAACTAAATGAGTTGATGGATATGTTAATTAATTCAATTGTGGGAATAATTTTACAATGTATACATATATCAAATCATCACATTGTATTCTTTAGATATATTGTTAATTTATTTGTCAGTTATACCTCAGTAAAGCTGAAAACATTAATTCTGATCTTAATCTTCTTAACTCACAAAGGCTGCCAGACTCTATCTAATTAGACTCCCTGTCATGCGCCCACATCTTGAAGTTGCCTTCATACAGAAACCAAAAGTGATTGTAGGGTTTAGTGGGGTGTTCTCTTTGTTTCTCTTCCTATTTTCATGTCTGTATTGTCTGTTTTCTAAAGTCTGAAACCATTTTTAAAAACATTTTTCTCAGTTTTCCAGTTGTTCACAGAGAAAGTATAAGCCTGGTCCTTATTTTTCCATAATTGCTTCAACATACCATTTCTTTTGATTTATGTTTTCACATTGGCTATCATCACTATTAACAATTATTGAGTACCAAATTATCATACAGATCATTTTGCCAGGCATTGGGAGCAAAATGATGTAAACACCCTGTAAAACTTATAAACACACTTTAAACTTATAAGATTGTATTAACCTATTTAACTCCAATAAATTTAATTTTTAAAAGGATAAAGAAAAAGAGATGTAAATACTCATAACAGTACATCCTATTTATTAAGAGATATGAAACTTCTATTTAAAAGCATAGTAATGATACAAGGATACATGTATTAAATGACCACAGTCACAATACAATTATAATGTGATTGAGTTAATGACATTAATAGATAAGGACATAAGATATAAGATCTGGTGTATAGTTTTTGGGACTAACACTTTTGCTTGCATTGAATCTGTAGTTCAATTTAGAGAAAAATGGTAAAAAAAATGACATTTTCTAAACTATAGGATGGAAGGAGTCATCCTGGTCTGTTGTGCCCATGGAACGGGTGAGAGGCTCTGAAGGGAACTGTGTCAGGCCCTAGCAAGGGAAGAGGTATTCTGAGGGGATGTCACCCTTCAACGCTCCCCCTCCCCCTACCCAGTTTATCCCTGACCATTTTCCAACAATGTGGATCTTATGAATCAGAGTCGTTATGCATACTAAAAGTGGCATCTTTCTCAGATACAGCAACAGTAGCAAGGCTGGTGCGGGGTCCAGCACCTCTGGTCTTCAAGGTTCCAATTAAGACATGCCACTCCCAGCAACATCATCTTATCATTCTTAGGATTCCGTCAATATTCAATCTCTTTACACCATTCTTACTGGGTGTTAGTCCTTTACTAATATCTTTTAATCCCATTATATTTCAGTATATTTCCAAGATACTACAATACAAGTACATGAATTGGAAGTCAGTGCATGAATAGAAAGCAATTCTTCAACAGGGCCATTTCTCTCTATAGGGCCTACTACTCCAAGCTTGTCATACAAAAGTAGTTGGAATAAGTGTCAAATGGTTAACTTGAGGGAGCATTTTTAAAATAATGTCACCTTAGTTGAATGTAAAGTAATGAACAAAACCCATGGAATAGACTTGACTTTTAAGAAAATGTCTTTAATGTAGGGAGGAGTGGGACGCTCCAGAAAGGGAATAACGATGGTGAAAGTATTGTAAGGATGATATTCTTGTTCATGATCTACACACAGCTGACACTCAGGTAAACTAGCCTGCTGAAGTGAGGAAGTGAAAGTTCTTTTTGGTTCTTCATTTGTACCTGTTGCCTGCACTACAGCTCTGTTAATGCACTTTCAATTTCACGCTGCTAGTGAATTTCAAGATGAAAAGAAGGAAATATTTAAGTCCTAGTACAAATAGGACCAGTGTTTCTTTATCTGATGCAGGTACAAAAGACTCATTACTTTTTCTAGGAGTAGGATATTTCTAGTGTGAAAAGCGAAAACAAAAGTTAATATTCCAGAAAAAATAATAATCAATAAGAATCTGTAGTATTTTGACCAGATGTAAAAGTTATTTATTTCAGAACTTTGATTTAAAGAGAAATCATATCACCAAGTAAATATTAGCAGCAGCAGCACAGGGAACAATCAGAACAACAGAAACAATGAAATCCAAATTATTTCATTTAATATATAGTTACTGAGATTTTTAAAAGTTGTTGCCATATTTAAGGCTTCTGAATAATATTTTTATATAATGACATATGGAGGGAATCTTCCTCTGATATGTTATATTGTTTTACCACAAATTAAAAATATCACATTAATTCCTAATGCCAACTGTTTTTTAAACATGTACATTACTTACTATAAATAACAATGTTTTACTAATAAGATTTTAATGAGAAGTAAATAATTGCTTCATTAATCTAAGCACTACTATTTATTTCTCATAAACTTAATCTTCAACTTGTCCTGCAATCTAGTTATAGGACTCTAAATTGTATTTATTGGTTTTATTTTATATTCAAGCAATAATCTTCTAAATACATTTACAGTTACAAGCACTGTTTACATGGCCCATATTGCTGTATTTTTTCCAATCTTTGGAAATTGATCTTCTAATTATGTAATAATTACTATTTAGTGATAGGGTAATTATAGAGTAATTGCTAAGTCATTATTGAGTAATAACATTGTAACACCATGAAATTACAGAGTAGATGAGAGCACGCCAATTTTTACATACTAAAGCACAGTACAGAAATCCAATAATTACATTTTATTGCATTTCAAGAAAGCGTGCAATATATCACACTAATCAGTTTTCAGTATTCCTATATATTAGCAAAATTGCTTCAAAACAAACCCTTTATTATTTCTCTAAGGAAAGAAAATGGCTTAGTTTTTGTGGAAAGGTTAATGGTAGAGAGAATATGTGATAAGAGTTTATACTTTCTCCTTAAATATCACTGCACATATTATCTTTTACATTTAAGTAAGCTGTATTATAAAATACAAATGAGATTTCTTAGAGGGAAAAACTAACTGCTATTACTTTTAATGTCGTTATCCCAATGAATTGGACACAAATTAGAAGGAAGTACCTTTTATTACTCTAATTTATGTACTAAATTTTCATACACATGCCTACTTAACATGAAACAAACAAATGAGCAAAATGCTTCTGTGGGAAAAGCAGATTTTGAAAACACAGTTGTGCACTTTTGTAAGGCTTACATGTCATGAAAGGTGAAAAATCCTTGGGAAGATTGTGATTAAAGGAAAACTAAATTCCTAACAAGTAACAATTACAGAAGATTCTAGTTTAGTTCCTGGGTCATAAAAATTAACAGCTATAGGATGTTATTGAGATAATTGGGGAACTTAGACTTTGGGTTATATTAAATAGATGGGTTTCCTCCATGTTAAGCTTGCTGATTGTGCTCATTATATTGATTTATGTGGGAGAATGTCCATTGATAATGAACATTATCAATGTTAGCAGGGATAATGTTCATTATCCCTGTTAGCTGCCTCATTCTACCACTTCAGGAGGAGTAAGGTGTTGCCTCCCCCCCCCACACACACGCACACACATACATGCACACACACATACATTTATGGACAGAGAAGGAACTTGTGGAAAGAAGGTGAAAAAAAAGAAAGCAGTGATAGTAAATGTTGACAAGAGGTAGAGAGATAAATATGTAGATGATAGTGACACATACGAACACTGGAGTATTCTTCCAACTTTTTCTTTCTTTAAAAAAAAAATTATTGTTATTTAAGTACAGTTTTCTGCCTTTTCCCCCAACCCCTCCTCGCCACCCCAGCCCTCCCCGCCTCCCTCCCCTCTTTCCTCCCCACCTTGTTGTCCACGTGTCCTTTATCATTGTTCCTGTAAACCCTTCAGCCTTCTCCCCCATTAAATTTAGTTTTCCAAAATAAAAATGTAGGTGAAATGTTTGAAAATATTTAACTGTATGAAAAGTTCAACAAACTTTTAGATTAAGAATAAAACAGAGTATCTTTCATTCAAGAATAATAGTTTCTTGATTAATATAGATGTACGGAAGTTGCCATTTTACACAAACTAATGCATTACATATCTCAGATTATCAAGTTTCTTATATGTGAATTAATATAGTCTGGACAATAACTTAATACATCTTAGAACTGTGTAAGAAGACAAAAAGTGAGAAAACCCAGGAGTTTCAAGTGTAAGTATGAAATCAATGAAAAATCTGGGGGTGACTAAATTTGCATTATGTTTTATTTAGGCTTGCTTTTTTAAAGATTTTATTTATTTATTTTTAGAGAGAGGGGAAGGAATGTAGAAAGAGAGGGAAAGAAACATTAATGTGCAGTTGCCTCTCACACACCCCAAACTGGGAACCTGGCCCACAACCTAGGCATGGGCCCTGAGTGAGAATCGAACCAGCGACACTGGTTTGCAGGCCCGTGCTCAATTAGGCTTGTTTTGTTATGTGTTGCAATACATCTCTTAATTGATTCAAGTTCCCTCCTATATTCTAAATACATGCATATGCTACTTATATATCCTACATACTCTACTCATACATGCAATAGATACAGATAAATGCATATAATGTCAACTTTTCTTCAACCAAAAATTTGGTGAGTTTGGTAGAAGGAAATGGAATGCATGTTTCAGAAATTTCTCTCCCTTTCTTTTTCTAACATATATCTCTTTTGAGACTAAATTAACCTCCCTTTTCAAACACACACACACACACACACACACACACACACACACACACCACATGAAAGAGAAAGATATTTTTAAAAACTCAACAAAATTGCTTGTGTCTTAAAAAAAGCAAGTATGACAGCTTCATAATATATCAAAATATGACTCCCAAATTGTAAATAAAGTTTATACTTTTTCATCAAATTAGCTCTAGCAAAATCAAATTTTGAAGCTATGTCTATACCCCCCTAATTTTTATGGTGTCATTTAAATCAAAAGAAAAGACTAGCTTCTGAGTCAATCTGTATTTATTACTTGATATAGATGTTCATGTACTGTGGGAAAAATATATCAAGTTGACTTTATATGGAAAAATAAATAGTTTCAGAAGAAAATTAAAAAATGAGCAGAGCTTTTGAAAAGCATTTGAAATGAAAATAAATTCTTGAAATAATAAAATACTCTTAAAGTTTGATAATAGAATCAGACATTACAGGTAGATGATTCATCAAATCTCATATCTAATTTCTTACATCAAAGGATGTAAAATGCACTTAATTTGTATGTAAAATTTTCTGTAGTGAACTTAATTATAGCATAGTATTGATGCTAATTTTACTACAGTTTCACTTAGTAATTATCTTGCTGTGAAGCGTATTTCTGTTTCTATTACTTTTTTCTACTCATAATATTTTTTTTTTAAAATAAGAATAGTTATTTCCAAATAAATGCTTCCCACATAAGATGGAAATTATAAGGTCCACTTTTAATTTTGTGAAAGCAAGTTCTTCACTGTAAATGTGATGTCCTGAATCATTAGTAATTACTATTAAGCCATCCTTGCTAATATCCTGAATTAAATAATAAAATAGACATTTCATGTCAATTTATAAGATCATCTTAGCATTCTTTTGAAAATAAAATTACTTATTAATGATCATAGTGATCAAAGTTCTATTTCTTTTTTAAAATCTGTCATTTTTTTCCCAAATGGACACAAAAATGTTCTTATATTTTCCCTACTACTGTATATTTTGTGCAAACTCAGGCTTTTTTCTTCATCAATTTACTGATGAACTAAACTTTCATCTATTATTTAAAAATAATTTAATAGAGACCATCTTTTTAGTTATGCAAAAAATAATCTTGGGGATTTATTTGATTTAATAAGCTGTATTATTTTCCATTCAAAATTTCATCCATCTTCCACATACTTTAGAGAATAACAGAAAAGCTTGATGTGTCTGAATACTCTAAATATGTCAGTTCTGTGCTCTCTCATAGAGCTTTTGTTCTTCCATGTGCTATATTTCCTTTATATTTTTCATATATCTAAAGTGCTGTTCCATTTTAATTTTATGCATTAAGCAGAAATAGGCATCTACTGTCTCTCTATATGTATATATATAAACTAATATATATACTCTTATATAAAAATATATTCTCTCTTGGTAAATACTACATACTATATATCTTTTAGATAAGATATAAAATTCATTATTTTTTTTTCAAAGAGGGGAAAGTATATTTCAGTAATGATTAGAGAAGACTAGCAATGTTACTACTACTAACACTTGCAACAACTCATAATTTTTTACAATTTCCCAGAAATACTGTGATTAAGTCATTTCTGTTGAGTCTAAAAAATAGCCCAATTTCTTTGAAAATGTTTATTTGAATATCAAAATTTTTACTGAAATAATTAAATTCAGAGGAAATTACATCAAACATCTTTTGCGTTTTCTTGGAAGATATCAAAGTATCTCCCATATCACAGAGAAGGAAAATGTAGATCTGTCTTATTCGGATATTTTGCAGTAACAGTGTGCTAGACATTGTACCATTGAACCCCCCCAAATCATAACCTCTCTAGGAAATAGAATTAATTTGGGGGAATGTCATAGAGAATATACTATAATTAAGTAGGTTATGGATGCTGATTGATAAGTATTTAAATAATAATTTATAGTATTTGCAACATTAACTTTTGAATTCCTAATACATTTTGAGGCAGTAATTGTTCCTTAGTTTGCATGGAATGGAATCCAATAACTTTCTGCAATCACACAGCCAGTTATCAACATATCTATGGAAAAAAAACTTAGGGATGTTGAATCCTAGACAGAATGCTTTCAGTTATATTACTTTGAGATAAGATTTAGTAACAAAAGTTATTCTACTGTAGATATGCTTTCGTTAATGCTATTGTTAATGTTCCTAACAAGAATAAAAACTGACAAGTTAATGAAATTGTGTTCTCTAACCTAGTTATATATTGTTCATTTTTTATTTAATCTTCATTGTATTTTTTTCCATTACCAGTTAGTCTCCTTATACCCCCTCCCTCCAGCAATTACCACACTGCTATCCATGTCCATGAGTCCTTTTTCCTTTTTGCTCAATCCCTCTACCTCCTTACCTATTCCCCCAGCTGTCATCCTGCTCTCTACCTGAGTCTATCCCCATTTTCCTTGTTAGTTCAGTTTGTTCATTAGATTCCACATATGAATAAAATTACATGGTATTTGTCTTTCTCTGACTGGCTTATTTCACTTAGCATAATGTTCTCCAGATCCCAGCAAAGCCTTATTCTAAGACAAAAATTATTGCCATCTATAATAGAATTGTAAGTAATGAAAGTCTCTTAACAGAGTAATATATCCTGAAGGATAGAGACTGCATCCAGTCTCTATCCATTTACTTCTGCATTGGCACAAAGTAAATGACAAATATTTGTAACATAGCACTGCACTATGGTCTAAGTTTGAATCGCCTTACAAAATTCAAACAAATCGCCTTACAAAATTCAAACAAAATGCTCATGGGTTTTTACCAATAATAATAATTAGTCTTACATGCTAAAGGCAAATGTGCTTGCTTTAGTTATTTAAGTAAAATACTTCTCCCATGAATTATCAGAATAAATGACAAATATGCTTTTGTATTGGTAACCTAGAAGGGTTATTCTATTGGTAGAGGAGGTACTGCTTGAGCTGTGTGATTTCATCTGCTTTACAATGAATTATGTTTAGGGGCATCCTTAACAACAAAGAATTATTCTTTGAATAAAAGATAATATATCTATTTCTGTCCAAGAGCAGCATAATAATCCATATCCATACTGTATTCCCCCCTGTGAGACCATGAATCAAACTGATCTTGATATTCACCTCAGGTATGTAAGGTAGGCCTTGATAAACCTCCTGGATCCCAAAAGGCTTCATTCTACGGTAAAATTGAATGTAATAAAACCAGCCTTCATACATAATGAAGTCCAGTTTTAAATAGCATGAATAGCCAAGAACATCTCAAACTTGGTGATTGGATTAAGTTAAATATGGATTCTAAAATTCACAGATGACAGGCAGAACTAAATGAGAATCATTTTCTAGAATAAAATATTATCATAAGGTAACATGATTTCAATTCTCAAATGTAACCACACAAAAGAAGTGGCAAGATTGCCTGAGCTAGAACTTTAGAAATGAGAAAAATAGTCAAAGATATGTTAAGTAAATTGCTCCAATCCACACAGCTGGTAAGTGAGAGCTTGGACTAAAACCGAAAGCTCGTGTTCTAAGTGGAGTGATATATTTCCTCAATGCTTACAGAACAAGGGAAAATAAGATAAAAAAAGTTTTCACGTGACCAGCTTTGTGCGGCACTCACAGTCCTCCAGGATCTGGCCGGTGTACAATTTCAGCCTTGTCTCCAGCTACATCCTTTAAAATAGACTATCACAATTCAAGCTATACCTTCTTCTGGGCTTTTGTATCAATTATCCCTTTCCACCTGTTCGTATTATCTCAGTTCTTCAGTTAAAACAACATCTCTCTGTCAAGGCTGCACATATGTGCCCTCCTCTCTGAAGTCTTCAGTGACTCATCAATAAAATTATATCATCAGCACTGTCCATCACTAGGGTTCTGCTAGCAAGTTTCTGGCCAGTCTTTTCAGATTATTTCATTATAATTTGTATATGTGTTCACACTCAATTATTGAAACATAATCTTCAAAAGCCTTCATGATCTACCCCCCTTCCTCTAGTCTCTTCTTACCTCCAACATCCATGCACTCTATCAGATTTTAATCTATGTACTTCATTCTGTTCCTCCAAGACAGGCCTGTACCTCTGGGCCCCACATTGACCTGTGGTTTCTAGGCTTTCAGCCCCCATCATCCTACTCTACCTTCCCTACCCCTTGCATATTCCAACTTATCCTTCAGGCCTTGGATCAAACTACTTTTCGGATCAGCCTTGCTACCAGAACTCAAGCCCAGCACTGTCCTACATTCCCTTGCTGTATACTTGCACCGCGCTTTGTATTATTTCTTTGTGAATTTTATTACACTCATATAACGTACACTAATCTGTGGAATTGTTTCTTTATTCCCCCCTCACTATACTATAGCTACATAAGAATAGAAACATCTCCTCTGTCCCCAATTTTTTTTCTAATCCAAT
The DNA here is from genome assembly GCA_004027475.1 of Anoura caudifer. Classification (NCBI taxonomy): domain Eukaryota; kingdom Metazoa; phylum Chordata; class Mammalia; order Chiroptera; family Phyllostomidae; genus Anoura; species Anoura caudifer. Next base: position 50,190 of record PVKU01009236.1, read on the forward strand.
TTTCACTGCCTAGCCCACATCAGGCCCATAGTAATAACTCAGTAAATATTTGTTGAATGGTTGGTTTCTTCTGGGTATGAACAATGGTATTTTTAGTATTGCTCTGAAATGTAGAAACTCACAAATTGATTTTCACTATGAGCGGAGCATGCTGTCTTAAAATTCAGGAAAGATTTAAGCAGAATGGAACTGTTCCTTCATAGGTTTAAAACTGATTGTATCTCAGTTTCTTTCTAAGTAATGGAAAATATTCAGGCCTATCTGAATGGGATGTGGCTATCTGTCTAAATGCTGTTACACACAGGACAATCTCCATGCATCATGTTTTATTTATCCTGTTTCAAATATGGCTCTTCTAGTGAGGAAACATAAAGCTTATGCATCACTCTATTTCCTTTTTTATCCAGTTTTCCTCTATTCTGTTTTTATCTGCATTTCATATATTTGCTAATATCTCTCAGCTTCTCTTTTCACTGTCACTCAGCAGTGTCATCTTTATTACATTTTAATAATGTTAATGCCTTCCATACCTAACTTGCAGGACTTGATCATCAATTGCAGTATCTGCGCCCTTGACATACTTGTATTAATACCATTTTTCTATCCTGGTTTCTCCATCTGTCTCCATCACCTGTCTTACCTTTTTTTTTTTTTTCCCTTCTATCTTGTCTGCCAGTTATTGTTTTTCTAATATTTTCCAGTTGTTTCTGGCTCTCGGAATAATCTATATATCTCTTCTTTGTTAGAAAATTGTCCAGCAGAGGATTTCTACATAACTGAAACTCAGTTATGGGCATTTTAACTTAGGGCCTCAGGGTGAAACTTGGCAAAAGAACCACATACCCTTAAAATGTCTTTGGGTACTTGCACAGGTACACTGGAGCTTCTCAAGCCAGGGTTTCCTTTATTGTTCCAACTTTAATGGTAATCATTTTTAATCTTTTTTGTTAGCTATTCATATAACTTCTACATTCTAAAACTACATCTCACAGTGTTTAACCGTAGCCTGTGCCCTGGTTACATCATTTCTTTCTCTCTCTCTCTCTCTCTTTCTTAAAGAACTATAAGTTTCCTTCACTGATATACAGTGATCCAAAGAACTCTCTCTTAATTTCAAAATAGGCTCAATTTTTATATTTTCCAGTAAAATAGAATAATTCAAATTAATCCTGGACAGGACTTAAGATATCTAACATTTAAGAATATTGTGAGACAATAAATGCATTTTATTTCTCAGAAAAAGCATAAATTATTACACTTTATCATCATATTCTGAATTTGGAACATTACTACAATGTAGGGAAACAAATCAAACATGATGTGCATGTAAGCAAACAAGATCTAATAGTCAATAAATGTCAAAGACCCCAAGTTTCCCATTCATGTGGAACTAGGTTAAAGTAAGAATTCATGAGAAGTAATAACGCAGCTGTGGATGTCGAGAAAGTTGGTCATCATGCCTTTGAAACTGGGATAAAAGTTGATCTGTGTTAGGCGAATAGAAATCACCGCAGGCTTTGGAAGAATAGATAAATGCAGCAAAGTGAAAAGACATTTTAAGTGTCCCTTTTTCTCCCCTTTTCCCCCTCCTCCTACCCCCTTCCCCTCCTCCCCTCTTTTCTCCCCCTCTCTTCCTCTTTTTATTCCCTTTCTCTCCTTCTCTCTGTTTATATTGATTAGAATTTTACCAAGTTCCATCCAGTTTTAACTTGTCCATTGCATACTTTTCAAAAGCCATTTACCCCCAAATTTAAGCTGAACACTAAACCCAAAGAACTGCTCATACCAATAGGGTTGATTTCCCTTGGGTTAAAAGGTAATGCTATGTTGAATTTAAAAACACCTGTCAGTCAAGTGTTGATTCTTTGAAATGGTGTTTAGTGTTCCAAACAGCATTAGCGTCACGGGCTCCTCCTGCCTGTTCCTTTTGATTCCTGCAGTGTCAGTTGAAAAGGGACCGGCTGTGACAATTAGCCTCATTACTCTTGAGTGGTTTCTCAATTGATAAGCTAATACTCTATTTCATATTTACAGGAATAAAATCCTTTTCAGCAGTCAATATGTGATTTTTTTACAATCACACTTCATTATTATTATTAAACTCTCTTAGATAAGTAATGGATATTTTGAAGTTCCATCTTTGTTTTTTCCAATCTTGCATGTAAGAAGGATTAGAACACCTATTTTAATCTTGTTTGCACAGTAGGTATAGTAGGTAAAATACTTATTTATAATATATTATCTTCATAGGAGCTAAAATAGTAACTCTGTCAACAAATGGCCAAGTCTAGGAATAACCAGAGCCTAGAAATAACAGTTTTCTAGTAAGAGTGTCAGGGACAAGGCAGGGAATATTTTAGTAGTAAGGTATAGATAAAGACTCGAGACATGTTTGATGATACCAGCATAAAATAATGGAAACTAATAGAATACATTTGAAATGAAACACATTATATAAAATAATTTTATGTGGTATATGGTTAATTATTTCACATGTGTGTGAAAGACTGTTATCCAATAAATTCTTATTTAAAGAACACATATAAAAATCAATTTTGGATAAAGATAAATAATAAAAGAAAAACCTTGATATATAGATGATTTGAGTGATTATGAAAGCTCTAGGCGAAACTAGCCTCAATTTAAAGCTATCAAAAAAATTCTAAAAAAATAAAATAAAATTTGAGACACATGTATGTTAAAAAAGCAAAACCATTATTAATTTAAAAGAGAAAACAGTGAAATATGAGATCATTTACCAAAAATAAAGCATATGCTAAAATAAAAAATTAAATCATATGCAAAAACAACCATATACATTTTCTTGCTTATAAATTATCAAAAGTAAAAAATAATAATACTTAACATTAGTATGATACATCTTGCATCATTGAGAGAGGGTAAATTAATATGACTACTTAAGAAAACAATTTGGCAGCACATAACTTAGAGATTTGAATTATTAACTTAGTACATAACCACTAATCTAATAAAGCAGTCCAGATCTAGAAAAAAAAAATCTTAATGTTCAGATTGTGTTTTGAGAGGTAACTGTATAATTTTATAAAAAAAAACTACACATGTATCCAATCTTTGGAAAACAGTTAAGTAAGTTATGATACAGAAGGATCCTTCAATATAATTATCCAAGCATCATAACTTTTAAAGATTAAATGCACTTTATAGTTTTAAAAATGAAGGAATAAGAATTCTGTATACAGTATGATAAAAGATAATCTCTAGAATTGTACCAAAATGTTAACAGTGGTTATCCATGGAATGTGAAACTATGATACAGTTTTCTTCTCGGTGCTTTCCAGGTATAATATTGGTCTAACCAAATTTAGTTGTTTTCTAATTCTTAAGTTTTAGTTAATACTTCTAGTCATCATTTATTTCTGTGTTTACCCTCAGGATCATATTTTCACCCTGTGAGCACAGTACGCCATCTTATGTTGAGGAGTCTGCAGTAAACACATTATAAGGAGTTCACAAATAATATCCTGTTATCTAAAGGCTGTACTGTCAAAGTTTATAATTTTGACAAATAATTGTAGCTTATGCCATAAGGATTAGGCACATACAATATGCTACTCCTTCTGTTAAAACTTTTGTGTAAGGGATTATTTATCTTTTTCATTACAATCAAGGTTAAGAAACATTGGCATTCATTTCCTGAATCCCTGCCAATAGAAACTATTTCACATTTGCTTCTGACTAATGTTCTTGTCACTTAGATTTAGATAATTTTCTTTAAGAAGGAAGTGAGCATTCTAGAGCTTAATTGGGGAACTACTTAATATAACACATGAATTAATGCAGCTAATTATGGCTGTCTTATTCAGGGCAGACTTGTCTTTGTTCCCTCTTTTAATTATTATTATTTTTTCTTTCTCTTACTGCTTTTACTCTAGCATGTTGTCATTATTGGAGAGAGTGGAAATGAAGTGCATAATAAACCCAAGAGTAATAAAATGATTCTCTTTGTCTATGTGTGAATTAAGTGAATATGTGGAGTTACAACTTTAAAATACTCCCCACATCTGAAGGCCACCTAAAGTTCCCTATAAACTAAATTATGAAAACCAAAAAGGGAAAAAGATGTTTTCCAAGGTTAAGAGTTATAGTAGATGATGGAAAAGATATTGAAGGACCCAGAAGTTAAATTTATGTTAGTGAAAGGCTATAAGAATTGAACAGATTATTTTTATAGAAGATGCATCTAATGGTTATTTAATGAAAGGGATTTGGATGTTTAGATAACTGATAGTTACTGAAATAAAATTTTTTTATCTAAATTTAATTGGAATTTAGTGTTTTTCCAGATTCTTTAAAGATCAACTTAAACCTTAGAATATAAATTTTAAAATTAAAAAAATTATTCATTATGTTTTTAATAGAAAATATTGTAATTTCCCAAATAAAATAACAAAGATGAACCCCTCTAGGAATGTAAAGGGGTATAAATTTCTAAGATGACTCCCCACCTACTTTTTACCACAAATAAAACTAAAACATGTTTTAGATTGCACACTTATATGTTGGTAGAAATAATTTTCCAGATACAAATTTTGTCACAAGCAATAATTTTAGACCAGAAAAGAGATATAAAATGGAATTGAGTTGAAGATTTGATAAACAACAATTTGAAACACAATCAGAGAAGCTAGTATCTATTTGAGAATAAGGAAAAAGCAAAACCTTAATTATGTAGGAAAAAGGGTCTTCAAAGCAAACATACAGCTTCCTTATTTAGTCTGCAAAAGTCATAGAACAGGGTCCACAAGAGTTTAGAGACATAGTTCAAGAGGCTAAATAAGGGTTTATCAAAGACTGAAGGAAATTAACATTAGAAATGTCTCTAAGTAAGATCATAGTTCTAAAACTCAACTATTTAAACTCTCCCAAGCCAGTAAGAGATGTAAGTAAAAATATAATTAGTGACATAAGAGGCAAACCTGTTGTGCAATGGAGCCTTTGTTAGATTTTAATTTAACTGTAGGATACACACTAAGCAAAACTATTATACTTTATTCGAAACTTTATTGGTATTTACAATAGCTATGCTAAGAAAGTCATTGAGATTTCTTAATGTAATAATTCAAAATATATAATTTCATTTTATTTAAAACACTTATATGTGCATAATAAGTGACAGTAATTTTGGGAAGACTGTCTATTTCTGATTATTTCCTTCCGTTTCTTAGGACTTCCTGTGTCTGTTCCTAGTGTGACGGTATACACTAAGCCCTCCAGAAAACAAAGTTAATGAAATTCATGGTGATGTATTGTATGATATAGCAATGTTTAGAATGACTATAGCTGTATGATTTTCAGTTACATTGCAAAATCAAATGTATTATAATTCTCCGATAAGCAACCTAAGAAAACTTGTCATGCCTTGCAGAAAATACCACAGAGAAAGGAGTCTGAAGATTGCTTAGTGAAAATTCTTTACATGAGTATAGTCAAATTATATTTAATGGTAATATTTTATGACAAATGAGATGACATTATTATCTTAATCTTTGTTGGCTAGAATACTAAGATAAATGGTCATGTCAGAGAAAGAAGTTAGGACAAGAAGTCTCAAACTCTCATATATATGGGAAAACTTAGACTCCTGAGACCTTAAGTAATGGAAATAAATAGTTTAACTCCAAAGAAAGACACAATGAGGAACAACTATCAAGTGACTAGTGTGGTCTTCCAGTCATCACTGAGGCATAGGTAAACATGGCTGGTATGCTCACATAAACACAGCAAAAATTAATACTCAACTACAAAACAACTATCACCCAGAATCTTAAGAAAATTGAGCTGAATGGAAGTCCAATGACCAAAGAATTGAAGAAATCATTCATGTAAAGGGTAAAAGTGGTGAAGACATGAAGATGAGGAACAGGTAGTCCCACACCCACATGTGGTGGATAAAATCAGGAGGAATATCCCAGAAGCAAGGCATCCTAGCCCCCCACCAGACCACCTAGACCAGGGTTCCAGTGCAAGGAATATAAGTTCCCATAACTTCTGGTTGTGAAACCCAGTGGGAGCTGAGGTGACAGAAGAAACTGCAGGATTCTCGGGCATTTCCTCTCAAAGGGCCCACTATGAACTTGGAACTTACGCAGACTCACTGCCTCTGGCTCCAGTACCAGGGCAGCAGCTGAAGGGCACCAGTGGCATACAGGGAGAAACTGAACTATATGGCACCAGGGTGAGTTCCTGGGGACAGCTTCTTCCCGGACAAAACTCCAGAGACCATGCAGTGGCCATAATCCTCTTTCTGAGCCTTCCCTCACACAGAGACACAGAGTGGAGACACAATATCTGAGACCCCATCAACTTGGTTCACATGGCTTGCCCTGCCCTGACTGTTACCTAGGACTGCACTGCAGTCAACTTACAGGTGTGCTTTTCTACAATAAGCCAATTTAATGTGACTCAACGGAAACAGAATCATAGATATGGAGATCATTTGCAGAGTTACAGGTAGGAGGGGGAAGTGGAAGAATGGATAAAAAGGTACAGGGATTAAGAAATACAAATCATTAGGTACAAAATAGACAGAGGGATGGTAAGAACAGCATAGGAAATGGGGTAGCCAAAGAACTTCTGTACATCACCCATGGACATGAACTAAGTGAGGGGGTTTCTGGAGGGAATGGAGATATCAGGTGGAGGGGTGAAAGGGGGAAAATTGGGACAACTGTAATAGAATAATCAATAAATATATATTTAAATAGAATAAAAATAAAAAGTGACTAGTGTGATCATATTCTATACATTTGTATCTTTCAATCATGCTATAAAAATTTTAGGGCTTTGAAACATCTATGAAGACGGACAAACTTTGAGACCTAGTACATGAAACTAGTGGTAAAGGAATAGAATCAGAGAAATCCAAAAAGCAGTAACACAAATACAGTTATTAACAAAACTAGCATAAAAATTCTCCTTTTTCAGGGAATTTCCCTAAATGAGACTCCAGGTTTTCAGAAGAAAGAAGATGTATGATTTGGTGACTGGCCTTAGAAGAATGAACTAAAAGACCCAACATCAAGAAAGGAAGTTGTGCTACAGTCAAAGACACGTAAATGGGAAGAAAGAGTTAAGCCATTCAAAGCTATACCCAGACATAAGATCAGGAATAATATCCAAGTAAGGAGAACTTGTTTTAAATATCAGCCCTGAATTAAAATGTCTTATATTAATTAACTTTATTGATGAGCTTTGTAATAGAATACCTCTCCTGAATTGCAAATATTACCTGGGCTGAAGGAAAACAATACATCAACTCTGTGACATTCCATGATACTAACTATCTGGGAAGTAGGTGTAAAGTGCATAGACATAGAAATTACAACAAAAAAAATAATAGTTCTTATTTTTAGTTCTATATAACTACAACAAGATTTCAAGGCTGCCAAAATTCAAAGCATATTTTCATATCATTTTATGAAAGCAATTATAACATTTACTTCTGTCTACTGTATGGTGCATCTGAATAGAAAAAGATGAATGTGAATTACTTCATAAAGGGAGATTCCTATCAGATACAGTACTTGAACCACATTATGCTTAAAATGAAAAAGTATTCAGGTCAGGCAATCACTCTTTCTTGTTCCCATTTACTCTCCTCCATTCTCATCCACACTGCTATTTTATCTTTCTACCATTTCAAAAAAGATCATATAGAGTTTCCTGTATGACCTGTTATAAAAGTATCAAAATTAACTAGTCTAAAGGCATTGAGAAAACACATACTATATAGCCCTAAAGTCACCTTTAATATTTTTAAAAATGTTATCATTTTTCCACATAGGAAACTGAAAAAAGAGCAAGTTAAATTCACATTAAGCAGAAGATGAGAAATAATAGTAATTAGAGTATAAGTCAATTACATTGGACATAGAAAATCAATACAGAAAAATCAATGAAACCAAAAGCTGATTCTTTAAAATGATCAATAAAATTCATAAGAGTCTAGCCAGACTAAGAAAAAAGAGAAAATATGAATTACAATTATTAGAAATGAAATATGTAACATTATTATAGATTTTTATGGACATTAACAGGTTAATAATAAAATACAATAAAATATCTCTATGTCCACAAATTTAATAATCTACATAAAATGGACCAATTCCTTCAAAGACACAATTTTCCAAAACTCACAAAAAACAAAGTAGACAGTGCATCTAGGCCTGTATCTACTAAAGAAATTGAGTCAATAATTAATAACCTTCCAAAATTGTAGCCCCTAACCCAGATTGGTTCACTGGTGAATTAGACCACATTTTGAAGGATTGTATTACAGCAATTCTTCACAATCTCCTTCAGAGATAGAAGCAAAGGAAATAGTTCCTAACTCATTCTATGAGGCCAGCATTACCCTAACATCAAAAGGAGACAGAGGCATTTCAAGAAAAGAAAGCTACAGAATAATATCTCTCATGAGCATAGATGCAAAAGTCCTCAACAAAATATTGATATAATACATTTAATTTAACATTGTTCTAAAATAATTAAGCATTATGACCAAGTGAGATTTATCCCAGATATATATCCCAGATATAAGGAAGTCTTAACATTCAAAATTAGTGTCACATCAAAAGTCTAAAAAAGAAAAATCACTCTGTCATATCAGTAGAAATAGAAAAAAAGTCCTTCTTCAAAATCAAACATCCATTCGAGATAAAAACTCCAAGTAAAACTGAAATAGAGAAAAACTTCATTAACTCATAAAGAATATTTCTATATTGTCTATATTTCTATATTCTGTATTTAACTTGATAAAGTATATTTCTACAGCTACCAACATACTCAATGGTGAGAAACTTCAAGCTTCCCGACTAACAGCAGGAACAAAATAGGGCTGTTCCTTCTTACCATTCCTTTTCAACATTATACTAAAAGTCCTATCCAGTGCAGAAGGCAAGGCAAGGCAAGGCAAGGATATAGTTTGGAAAGGAACAATCACTTTACTACATACCAGCAATGAACAAATGGGATTTTTTAATTAAAAATGCTATGCCATTTATGTTATAATTGACATAACATGAATTATGTAGGTATATATTTAACAAAATATATATAACATCTTTGTGAGGAATACTATAAAACTTTGATGAATAAAATCAAAGAAGAATTAAGTAGAGAAGTAGTTTATGTTCATAGATAAGAATACTCAATGTTATCAAGATCTCAATTTTTCCTAACTTGTTTTATAGATTCAATGCATCGCCATTAAAATCCCAGAAAGTTATATTGTGAGTAATGACAAAATGATGCTAAAGTTTACATGGAAAGTCAAAAGACCCAGAATAGTTAACATAACAATGAAGGAGAAGAACAAAGTTGGAATTGACATTACTAGACTCCAAGACTTACTATAAAGCTGCAGTAGTCAAAACAATATGGAATAGACAAATAGATCAATAGAATAGAACAGATTCCAGAAATAGACCCATGTAAATGTAGTCACCTGATCTTTGCCATGAGAACACAGCATACAATGGAACTAAATTAGTATTTTCAACAAATGCTGCTGGAAAATAAGACAGTCACATGGAAGTAATATAAATAAATCTAAACAGAGTCTTTATACCTTTCACCAAAAAAAAAAAAAAAAAAAAAACCCTCAAAATGTGTCATAGATCTAAATGTAAAATGCAAAGCTAAAAACTTCTAGATGATCACATAATAGAATATCTCAACATCCTAGAGTTTGGTGAGGACTTTTTATGTAAAGGACCAGAGGCAAAATCCATGAGGAACAAATTGATAAGGTGAACTTCATTAAAATTTTAAAAATCTGCTCTGCAAAAGATAGTATCAAAGAAACGAAAATAAAGCCATAGACTTGGAAAAAATGTTTGCACAGACATGCCTAATAAAAGAGTGTTATCCAAAGTATCCTAACAACACTTAAAATTCAAGAATAGGAAAACAAATAACTTGATTAAAATATGGGCCAAAGCCTTAAGCAAACATCTCACCAAGGAAATATATATAAGGCAAATAGATAGATATGGAAAGATGCTTCACATGACATGTTGAAACAGTTGAAAAATTAGTAATTGCGAATGGGTAGGTAAGAGAGGAATGAATAGCAGAGCACACAGCATTTTTAGGGCAGTGAAAATATTCTGCATGATATTATATTAATGAATACATGCCATGATACATTTGTACAAACCCATAGAATGTACAACATCGAGTGAACTGTGAAGTAAACTGTACACTTTGGCAGATTATGATGCATCAATTGTAACACATGTACCTCTGGTGAGAGATGTTATGGTGAGAAAGGCTACGCATGTGTGGGCACAAGGGTCTATGGGAAATCTCAGTATCGGCTCTTAATTATTCTTTGAATTTAAAATTTCTCTAAAAACATAAAGTCTTTTAACAAATGTTATCATTAATTTTTACTTCCCCTGAACATCCTATCCTACCCATGATATTTTCTATTTGAATCTTGTTGGGGTCTGCCCACACTGCAGCTTCAAAAACAAGAAGGGGAAACAGATAGAAAACTCCCACTTTGAGTTGAATTGTGCCCCTGCCAAATTCATTCTGTTGAAGTCTTGTCTCATGTTACCTCAGAACATGACCTTTTTTGGAAGTAAAATTTTTGCAAATGTAATTAGTTAAGGTGAAGTCATACGGGAGTAGCATGAATCCCTAAATCCAACATGACAAATGTTTTTATAAAAGAGTTACATTTGGAAGCAAACACATGCAATTCAAGAATGCTATTTATTTATCTATCTACCTATCATTTATTTACTTTCTTTTTAGTTAAATTTATTGGGGTCACATTGATTAATAAAATTATGTAGGTTTCAACTGTGCAATTCTGTGATTGTATAATTCTGTATATTGTATTCTTTGCCCACCACTCAGATTTAAAACTTACATCCATTACCATATATGGGGTAGAGGGAGGGCAAAAGGAGGTTTACTATTGTTCATACAGAAAATAATACAATACTTAAAAATGATAGTACAAGAATTAATTCTGTGTTTTGCAAACTCACAACTGTAAACTGACTTTTGCCTCACTCTGTATTTGACCCCCTTTACTATTTACTAACCCCCCAGCTTCCTTTCTTCCGATAACCACCATACTGTTGTCTGTGCCTCTGAGTTTTTGTTGGTTCGTTTTTCTTGTTTGTTTATTTGTTGCTTTCACTTTCATATTCCACAAATGAGTAAAAGCATATATGCTTCTTGTGTTTTGCCAGACTTACGTCCCTTAGCATGATATTCTCAACCAGTGTCCTTCAATTTATGACTGTGTAAAGAAGATGTGGTAGACACACACACACACACACACACACGCGCACACACACACACAATGGACTATACTACTTAGCCATAAGAAAAGATGAAATACATCCATTTGTGACAATACAGGAAAACACTATTTTGAGATGAAGGCAGAGATCTACAAACCAAAGAATGCCCGTTAATTGTCATTAAACTACCAGAAGCTATGAGAGAGGAATGGGGCAGTGACCCCTTTATATCCCTTACAAATAGCCAGGCCTACTGACAACCGATCTCGGTTTTTGGCCTCCAGACCTGCGAGACAATAAATTCTGTTACTTAAGCCAAATGGGATCCCCAAGACACTAATATAGCCTCTGAATCACTTATTTCTTGCTTTGAACTTTCAATAGTCCAAATAAATTTGTGACTTCATAACAATGATAAATGTAGTCACTGTTGCCCCATATGTAAGGTAAATATAACTTCATTGGTGTAGCAAAAGTGCAATGCCATATCCAATTCTAGTATTGACTACTGTACCATATAGAGAGAAACTTAGTAATACCACTCAGATATTGATCTTTGAAGTTGTATTCCAGCTCTCTCTCTCCCCCCCTCCACACACACACAACAAACAAAATTGTGTACAGTATCAAGAAGTAGAAGGATTAATTTAAGAGTTGTGGTCTTTCTTTCACCGTAATGAGGTGACCCCCTATGCTGTCAAAAAAAGAAACAATAAAAGTCAACAAAGCTCAACCCAAGAACAGGTCTGCACGTCTGCAAGCTTCATGGCATCAAACTGAGTCCTAAAGTAACCCTTTTAGTGTGAAAGATTTGTGAGCCCTGTAGTTTGATTGCCTAACATGTGTAATTATGTAAAATTAATTAAAGATATAAAAATGAGACAAGCACAGAGCTCTTTAACACACAGGGCTAAAGATGAACTTTATTTATAAATCAACACATCCACCATAGGACTTTAGGTGGAGAAGAGAATCACTGATTGCTTCCTTGACTGTTGGACAAATTGTCACCTCTGTGAACTGTTTATTGATTCTTTCTGTGTGTTATACAAGAATGAGATGTAAACACATCTTGATCTCTTTTAAATGTCCTCAAACTGTGGAGCCATAGTAAATTTATAATAGAAATTATTTAAAGGCAATTGAAGGCTTTTCATTTACCTCAATGATATTTTAAATTTACTCTCTAATATTCCATACCATCTTGTTTATCTGAGGAGTTTAGGCCACTTTCACAAGATTCAAGATTAGACTTATTCCCTTGATAAAGCTGAGTTGTTTTGAGACAATATACTTATTTTTAAAAATCAGTATAAAGCTTGGTTGCAAGGCTCTACCACAAAGTGACTACTGTCAAACCATTTTGAATAAAGGATTCATGAAAATCTACCAGACAGTGAATTAACAATAATAAAAGGCACAGAGAAAGAGAGAGAGAAAATATCTGTCCTATGCTGACTTATTATGTCATTAATAAATAACACAGAAAGCTGGAGAGAGAAAACCTGCAAAGTGGGGAGGGCTGTATCCATATTGTACTTCGCTTGGAAACAATAGCTCGGATGTCAAACTTGATCTACATCACTAAAGGTAAAATACAAAGACAAGGCAAAAATCCCAATTTTCACCATTTTTGAGAATAAAAAAATAGACCTCAAAGTTTCTTACATACAGTAATGTGCCATATCGCAGATGCTTGCATTTCCAGGTCACCTAATACAGGTACTTTAGCAGGAAATGTTTGAGAATTAAATTATAATTTTATGTCCCATTATCATTTGTGAACCTTGAGGATGAACGTATTTGCCAAGAAGTACTCCTTGTGGTTAACCGTGCCGAAAATCACCATCACTTTTGCAGCCATTGTTCACGTGGGCCTCTCACACACTAAGCATATCAGGGAAAAGTAACAAACCGAGGTGCCACGTCTCCCGAATTAGGTTTCTGCTATCTGAAATGAATATTATAAAGAAGTTCCTGGGATCCTATTTTGACCAATGAACTGAGACCTACCCTGGCCAATCAGAGCTATGCAGATATATCCTCTTTTGCATCTTTACCAACTAATCAGAGCAGCTCTAGAATGGGTAATCAGAATGGGTTATTCCAACCAATCAAGACACTGTTATTTGGGCCAATCAAATTGTGCAAATTTGGATTCCTCTGTCAGCATACAAGTGGAAAAATTAAGGACCAGGGTGGGCACTTTCCCTATAAAAGTGGGTCTTCCCTTTGCTTCAGGGGAGCACGCTTTTGTTTTATCCTGGTGCCTGCCTATCCTGGATTTGCAAACTGTTCTTTTGAATGAAGTCTCTTCTCTTCTGCTCCCTAGATGAAAGGCTTCTTTTGGCATTAGGTTGGTGGCAGCAAACTTATCTTGACACAACTTAGTATGCTAAAATATACACAAAAGAATTAACACAATATCAAAAATCTTTAGGGCATCATCAAAACTACATGC